>LGRX02028636.1:0-44414 GCA_001247695.2 Cymbomonas tetramitiformis
ATTAAACGGACGGTCGGTTGGCCAACCTGTATCACTTTCAAGCGCTTGTCAGGCTGCAAGAACATGCGAGCCAACATTTGCGCGTGGCCTTTCGTGGTGCTTGTCTGGTACCGCACCTCGTCCAAAGACCCGACGGACACGCGGCGAGTGTCCACGTAGCGATGTTCGGAATGAAAGTGCACCGCGGTCTCCAAATATTGCACCCCGAGAGCCTCGTCCACCTCTTGGGAAGACTGCCAAACATAACGGGCGGCCGGGTCCTCGGTGTTTGGGTCGAACTGCCATTGGAACTCCAAAGGGTTCTCGAGGCATGCCCGCACCAACTTGATGGCCGGAGTCGGCGTTCCAGGCTCGTCGATCGTCACCCTAGTCTTAGTCCTCTTCCCCATCGATCGGACTTGGTTTGGTCGGTGACTGCGTGTCTCCGTCGTCACTGGACCAGGAGTGACATATATTTCACGCACCTCCTCAAGGACGTCGTACGCGGTGTGGCGTGCGCGTTGCATGGCGGTGTACACCCGTCGCCGCTCATCGTACAGGGTGTTCGTGCGGGAGTCCCGCTGGCTGTGGCCACCTTCTCCTACGTGCTCCAACCAGGCGGATTGGGTGATGTACGTCACGTTCTCCAGGTGCAAGAACTCGGAGGCCGGCAGATTCACGCCGATCAGTTTGCCGTCCTTGGAGAAGAGTTGCCCCGCCGGGTTAGCCCCTTTGCTTTGTGTGAAAAGCTGCAGGGTGCGTTCGCCTTCACCTTCGTAAAATAAAACGAGCGAAGACAAAGAGGATTGCACGCTCTTGCTCTCTTGCTCCATGATGAAGTCGAAGAGGCGCGCACGTGCGTCCATCACACGTCTGGGGGCTTGTGCTTCGTACCACCGTGTGAACAGTGTCCGGAACTGGGTCTCCTCGAAACTCTTGTCCAAACACCGAGCGTGTATCCCCATGTTCGCAACGAGGTGCAAGTCACAGCCTTTCTCCAACGAGTTGCCCGCCTCGTCCCGCGTCATGTACTTCTTTCGGTCCTCCATGCGCATGAACTTGTTGTAGTTCAAGCGGATGCTGATCCAGCCTCCGCCACCCGCGCCACGGACGAAACCGACGGGACGAAAGCAGATCTCACCTTTTGGGTTGGTCTTTACCCAAACCTCCTTGTCTCGATATTTCGCGAAGTCGGCGTCCTCCATGGCCACCGTCCGGCAAGCGTAGTCGATGCCTTGCCACATCTTCTCCTCATCCACACCGCGTTCACCCGCCGGCAGGACGAAGGTTGCCAGTTTTATCAACCCAATTCCGGGCACGACCGTTGCAACCTTCTCGACAACGCGACCGTTAATGCAGCTGTGGCCACCATCAGAACATGCGTAGCAACCGATGAACGGAGGCTTACCGAGAATGCGGTCCATCAACAGCATGATCTTCGCGGGGGACCACGGCAAGTCCAGGGGGCACATGAACCAGTTCAGAGGTGCGGTGTCGAAAAGAAGAGTACGGTATCCCTTTGAGTCTAGGATCCGTTTCATTTCCTTGACCTCGTCATCAGCAGCACGCTCGGGGGCACGTTGAGTCGCACGGTGTTCTTTCATCACGTCGCGGACGGCGCGAGCGTCTTGCATTTCGCGGGCCACCTAAAATGGAACCATGCATTAAGAATAACATGTCCCCGACGTATAACGGAAAGGTAACAAAAAAATAGGGCGATACCTTGTACACGTCGATGGGAGAGCCGTCCGGAGAGGAAAGCATCTTCTCGAAGGCAACCGTTGTGGCGGAGTTCTTTAGCTTCTCGGAAGTGAAGCGACCACCGAAAAAGGGAAGGGCTTCTTTGATGGCGTCTTGGGTTTCTTTGGAAACAACGGCCTTCCCCTTTTTATCCATGGGTTGGCAGGCATGGGTGCCTTCGTGTTTAAAGAGCAGTAGGTGGCCTTCGGCTGCGGGAAGGTCGATGCGGACCAAAGTAGCCCGGGCACCACAGGTAATAACTTCCATGGGTTCTTGACACTTTTTGCATGGAGGGCCTTCAATCTGAAAGAAGAAAAGAAAAGCGTAAGGTCCTACTGGAAAAGTGGGGAAAGGGTTCGGGAAAACCTTGGGATTAAAATACCTCAACGCCGAGGAAAGCAGAAGCGGAGCGTTTGCCACGTTGTTGAGAACTTCTCTGAACGAACTCTTTGTCATGGGTTTTAAAGAAAGAGCACTCCGTATTCCTGCAAAGTTTTTCTCCAAGGCAGTTTTGAAGTCGAACCTGAGAGTTGCAGTCCTTGACAGCATCTTGTCGGGTTACCTCCGCCCAAGTTGTGGCGCAGGCGTGGGACCAAGAACGGTTCGTGACATGGAAGTCAAGTTTGTTCAGCGGTAGACCGCCCTTCCCGGTTGGTTTAGGAAGAGGTGAGGACATGTGGTGACCAAAAGTGACATTGCCATCGACGTCGAAGGGGACCTTGTTCACACGTTTGCAATCTGCGGGCCACTTAAAAGAAGAGGCGTGACTGGAAGTCGAGTCGGACTTGGAAAGGTTTGTCGATGCGACGGACTCCGTGGGCTTGGGCTTCGTGTTTGGTGAGAACCGGGGAGTCTTGCACTCGCCGGTGTAAACAATGTCTTCTTCATCGTCGCTGTCATCGCTTTCGCTGTCGCTTACCAAGATTGGCATGTTGTCGTCGGTAGGAGTACCGTACACATTGTGCAAGAAGCCAGAGTGAACGGGAAACAGGTCCAAAGAGCAAGCAACGGAGTCATCGTACTCGGAGGTGACGGAAAGATCTTCTTTCTTGTCAAGACTAAAAACATTGCAAAGTGTGTCGCTAGTCACAAAAGGGTCTCCAAGATGCCAAACAATGGGAATTTCACGAACGACATCCCCGGTTTCAAGGCAGCGAAAAGTAACAAATTGAGTGGACATTGCATTAGCCCTAGGAAGTCGGTAAAATAAATGCACTCCCGAAGAGAAAGTGTCGAAGGGAGGCCTTAAAAAACTCTAGTCGCCAAAATAAAAGGCGACGCCGAAATAAAATCGAGTCGAGGCGACGGCTGGGAAATTTTCGAGTCGAGTCGAGAACGACACCGACCAAACGAGTCTAGCTGTTTCGGAAAGAGAGGCGAAGGAAAAAATCGAGTCGAGTGTCGAGTCGAGGCGAAACCTTCAAAATATTCGACTCGAGGAGACGCTTTGAAAATTTTAAAAAAAAAATCGAGGCGAAAAAATATCGAGTCGAGAACGACACTGACCAAAGGAGTCGACGTGTGTCGGAAAGAGAAGGCGAAGAAAACCTGAAGACAGTTGAGAGCTAGTAAAGAACTCAAGCCGCCAAAGAAAAAGCGCAAAGATTTAAAGTCAAAAGAAACAAGCAAAGATGCCTCCAAAGAAAGGAAACACGAAGAAGTCCGGGGATGCCAACACGGAAAGGTTGGTTTACGCGGACGTGATGGAACAGCGTTTCGTTGAGCAGAAAGTGCTGAAGCTCGCTAACTGCTCTTTCGCTGACAACCCAAGAGGACACAATCACAACGGTCTCAACGTGGAGAAGTCCGTTGAGAAAAACGGCATCGACCTTTCCCAAACCATGATCTGGCGCCGCGCCAAAAAAGGAGATCCTAAGGCCCACGGGTAAGTTTCACTAAACCTTCTTCAAGAACTGCGCTGACAAAAGGTAAAAGGAGACAAGTGTGAAAAAGCGTTCATCGATGAACGCTTTTTAAAAAAACACTGCTAAAGAAACAAGTGTTTTAACCGGTTTAAAGAAAAGTGTTCATCGATGAACGCTTTCTTTATTTTGTTGCTGAAGCTTGAGTATTTTAAACTGTTTTTAAGAAAGCGTTCATCGATGAGCGCTTTTCTTAGTTTTCCGCGTATTTTTCCTAAAACTTTGCGCTTTGGAGTTGCAAAAGCTGCGATATTTCTGTGTGATTCAGCTTTTTTCTCAGGAAAAATACAAGGAAAACTAAGAAAAGCGTTCATCGATGAACGCTTTCTTAAAAACAGTTTAAAATACTCAAGCTTCAGAAACAAAATAAAGAAAGCGTTCATCGATGAACACTTTTCTTTAAACCGGTCAAAACACTTGTTTCTTTAGCAGTGTTTTTTAAAAAGCGTTCATCGATGAACGCTTTTCTTATTCAGCAAAAAAAGGTTAGTGCTTGAACTCTTCTTGGTTTTGCATGGTGACTTTCTTGTTGTTTATTTGCTGTTCATCTGCAGGTCTACTGACTCCCTTCAGGACTCCTGCTCGAAAGAAGAACATGCGGTGTCAGAACGAGTGTTGCTTGTAGATGTTACATCCTCAGAAGATGAGGAAGATTCTTGCAGGAAGAACCATGTTCCCTTTGGCTGGTATAATGTTCCAGATGTGGCATTAGCTAAGAGGAGACTCAAGAATAAAAAAGACGCTGAGCGCAACGCAAAAAGACGTAGGATGCAATGTCCTTTGTGGATGCTAGACAGTCAGTGGTAGCTTTAGCTGAAGTAAACACTTTATATATATTTTTATAAATAGTTTCTCTAACCCTTGAACCGTGTTCTTTGTCGTTTTAAATGGCGTGCTGTGTTTGTTTTTGTTTTCAGTAAGAGGTACATCGCCATTGATGGACATGGTAGGCACGAGTTTTTCACTCGTGCCTTCCAAGATGGCGCCGTGGTAGGCGGGAAAAAACTGGAGGCCCGGGACAAAAGGTTTCTGGAATGCAATGTCATCGTGGTGTCGGAGGACATCACGAAGGAGGAGGTTACATGCCTCGCACTCTCACGCATCGTGCAGAACGAGAAGGGGTCCAAGAAAAAAACTTTTTTCGACGATTACACCTCCTTCAAATGGCTGATGTCCTCCATTGACAAGGCCGTGGCCAAACTACAGAAGCTGGTTGTTTTGTTCTCTCACATCGACCCTTCGTTATACTCGTTGATGTTCTTCAAGAGGATGGCCCACATCCACGAAAAGGTGATCGGGCCCGACGAGCGGCTGGAGGCCTTGCTTCGCGAGAACTGCGAAGCTTTGGGGAAGGATTTCCCCTACGGCTTCAACTCCTTGTTCGACAACAAGGAATTCCAGCGTCTTAATCCGACACAAAGATATCAGGTACGGTCGAAGCCGGTCTTTATTTTATTGTGTTATATGCAACCATCACGCCTGAAGACAAACACATGTCTCAGGTTTTCCTGAAAGTGAACGAGAACGTCAAGTTCGCCGTGAAGGACGAGAATGGCGAGCTCCACTTGAAGAAGAAGAAGCAATGCGCGACTTTGGGCTTCGTCGGAACCACACGCGCCTTCACGGACTTGTGTTCGTTTGTGCTGCTTCGTCAAGAAGTCCGCTCACAGCTAGAGCTTCAAAGCTCTAAGGGGAAGGCGAAAAAAACTGAAGAGGCGTCCAAGTTCTTGGAGGACTTGAGCGCCGGAAAGTAAGTCCATCTACCACGGTTTGGTTAAAGCCGTGAACTATTTTTTAATGCGGAAAGGTGATGGGTGTTAAACTTTTGTTTACAGGTACGATGGTACTTTCTTCGACGGCAACGAGACTTGCTCCAAGACCAGTAACTTGGCTCGCCTGAACCGGGATGTCGAGCCGAAAGTCGTGCAGGACATGCTGAAGAAGCACAACGAGATGGTTGAGTGGGAGGAGACTGCTGTGGAGGCTCAGGAGAGTGGCGTCGAGACCCTTGCGGAAGTTGCAGCTGGTGAGACGGGTGGGGATGTTGAAGAGGAAAAGGAAGAGACGCAGGAAGGTGCGTCGGCTGGGGATGATGACGAGGAAGGCGATGGGGATGAGGAGGCAGACAAGGGTAAGGAAGATGGTGAGGAACCGGTTGGTGAGGAAGATGGTCAGGAGAAGGATGAGGAGGAGAACGAAGAGGAAGAGGAGGACGATGAGGAGGAGGATGCAAAGTTTGACTTTGAAAAGGAGTCGGATGAGGTTCGTGAAACACGTGAAGATCGGAAGCGGAAGAGACAGGAAGTGGCGGATTGGTTTGCGGCGGAGGACGCGGGGGAACATGTCCCAAAAAATAAGAAGCAGAAACAGGATCTAACTAAGAAGAGGGCGGAGATGGGGAAGCTACGTCAAGAGTTGCAGGCCTTTGAGGAGGAGGATGCCGCTTACGCGGCTTGGCTTTGCGACAAGGAGAAACAGAAGGATGAGCAGGACATGGAGGACGGCCCGGCCCCCTGCGCGGAATGGATGAAGCCTTGGGTTGGGGTGTCGCGAGGGAACCCGGACTACGAAGGGTTGCGACAATGGAAGATGGCAGGCGGAACGCTCCGAAATGGAACGCGGCAGAAGGGACCGGTGAAGGAGAGCATTGAGATTGGGCAGTTCTTGAAGATGAATGAGGAGGCGTTGAAGCCTGGTGTACGGCATCATGTGCACAATATTGTGTCCGTGGAGGTGCCGAAGGTAATAGCGGTGAAGAACTCGAAGGTGACGCGTGGCACGAAGGTGAAGGATGAGAAGGTGGAGTACATCTTGGAGTTAATCCATCAACACGGACACGCCGAGTCTGAGAAGTTGTTGGTGTTGACATCGGTTGCCATGAACTCCCAAGGCATCCCGCTGTTGCAGCGGTACTTCGGCGAAGCTCTCGGGGCCATGGACGTCATCACGCACAACGCGGCGGAAGATAAGTTTTGTGTGGCGGCGGTCATCACGGATGTTCCGTGGGGCCATGAGAGCAAGACCGGGTACAACACGAAGGTGGATTGGGATGCGTTCGCAGTCAAGTTGGACGAGTTGTGCGCGAACAACGATGGCATGTCTGAGGATCATAAATACGCCGATCTGGGGAAAAACGACGGAGACACCATTGTGTGTGCCTTAGGCGGCAGTGAAGCCCTTCGAGCTTTGGAGGCGGGCTGGAAGGCGTTGAAGCACCCGGTAGGATCGATGTAACACTTGTTGCTTTGAAGGCACCCTTTTATTTTTGCTTTTTTTGTTACGTTTCTGAAAGGGAGGGAAAAGGGGGGAAGGATCACAGGTGTACAAGACAATGCCGGGGTACATCGTGACGGAGGGGAACCGCAACAACGCGACTTTCACGAACACGCCAAAGTCCGTGGGACACCAGTACACGACTTTTGCACGGAAGCTGGAGGCTCCGAAGTTGGACTTCAAGACCAGCATCCAAACCAGGGGGCAGCAATGTAAGGACCTTGACTTTGATTATTACCCGGTGAATTGTTGGACTGGAAACATTTTGCGTGCCCTAAGTTACCAAGAGGTGAAGGCTTTTGAGAAGGCCTTGGAAAGGCACCTGGCGGAGAGCTGGGAACCAAGCTGGAAGGAATTGGATGAGGAGCAGAGGATGGACATCGTTGAGACCGAGGTAGAACATCAGGCACGACCTTTCCAAGCCGTTCAAGTGCAGGATACCTTCAAGCACGATTGCGCCGTAGTGGGATGCTTGAAGGGCGGTAAGCCCTGCGAAGAGCATGGCAAGACCTTGGTGGTGGGACAGAAAAAGGTGGAGCTCATGGAGCTGTTGGTGGAGCGGTACACAACCGACATCGACATGGTGGTGCTGGACCCGTTCATGGGAAGTGGTGCGTGTCATTGTGGATGCATTGGTTTTGCCGCGAGGGACACGCCGGGGTATTGAATGATGTTAAGTGTTCCGCAGGAACCACTGGGATTGGAGCGCTTCGCATGGGACGCGCCTTCATCGGCGTGGAGAGGAAGCGTGCAAACTTCATGAGCGCGGTGCACTATTTATCTCACGCGGTGTTCTGCTGCGCGAAGCGCCATGTGGGGTCTCTTGGATTGAGTGAGCCGTACCGGAAGATGAAAGTGACAAACGTGAAGTAGAACATCGAAAGTTAGTGAAAGTTAGTTAGGGATCTTGGCGGGGAAAGAAGTATGTTTTGAACCTAACTGGGGGGCCGGCCACCCGGACTTGTGGTTAGTAGTGGTCCGCGAAAGCACGTGAAAAACCAATGGAGAACGTAGTTGGTCAATGCACGAAGACGAGTAGGCGATGGGGCGAAGGGCACTAGAAAAGGTGAAGTCGTGTTAAACTCTGGAGGCAAAACATGCGCGCCGGTAACTTTGTTTTGAATATTGATTTGAAGCTGTATATTTCATGTGATGTTAAGAGCGAAAAGTTTATTTATAAACGATGACGGAAATATTTCCTTTAGCACATTTAGGGTGTAAGTTGAATCAGCGTGTTATAAAGGTTTGTTTAATGGATGACGGCAAGCTTCGAGATTTGCACACACGGAATAAACACTTACACACTTTTCTACGGCAAGAAAATAAGCACATAAAATATACCAGTCCACAATGACGACAACTTTTAATATACGAAAGACTAGTGGCTGAATGTAAAGTTTATCTACAAACCACACACGGCTTACATTTTATACAAACAAATTCTTTAAATATTTCCAGTCTAAACAAGCTATAATGTTCGCCTACGTCTCACATCGGCATGAGGTGCAAAGTTGCTCGAAATGTTCAGAGTTTCTGAACGGCCTAGAACAGTTACACCTCGGCTGATCCCAGCGGCGGGGACAAACGAGCATGATGAAAAGCGTCCAATGACAGCCCGGAGTCCCGCCAGGAAGGTCTGCTGGGACAATCATGGTCCGCGGCGTAGTCCACTCGTTACCAGCACGGTCGGGGTAGTCTCCTTCGCGCGCCATCAGTTCAAAAACTAAATGCGACCGGGTGCGACGGACGAAGCGCCAACTGGCGAACCCGGCGTCTCTTCTTCCACGTTCCTGGTTGCGCACGTTGTAATGAGTGGAAAGGCGCCACTGCTCAAGTCGACAGTCATTCAGGGCTCGTCATGAATACACTCGTAATCATGATTACTTTCATGATTAGACGTTTTTTGGTACTAATCAAGTCTTGATTAGACCCGGCAGGGTACTAATCAAGTCTTGATTAGCCACGGCAGGGTACTAGTCAAGTCGTGATTTTTAAATCATGACAAAAGTGGTGATATGACATATGTGGCCTCTGACAGTCGAGAGACAGCAGTCTGACGCGACGGCCGGGTGCGTGGTCGTCGTCGGGTGGCCGTCGGTCGGGTGACTAATATCACTTTGTCTATTTTGTGGCTTCGTTGCACATGAGCGCACGTTCGTTCAGGCTCCACAATCGCCCGTGTGTTTTCTCAGATTTCTAGGACAGTTCGTCACGCATACTGTACTTAAGCAAGCACACACCGCAGAATGGGTCGGAGCAAGAAAAATCCCGTTTCTAACAGGCAACAAACGCTAGACATGAAGCAGTATCCGGCTTTGAAAAAGCCGCTTGAGCACATAGGGAAACATATCCAGATCCCGGGGTCCTTTTGGACGCTTGCTTCCGGGCGTATGTCAGAGAGCGAGAAGGAAACATTGTTTGTGTACTATACGCGAGTTCTCGCTTTCGCAAAAAGGCTCAGGCGAGGCAGCTCCTTCGCAGGCTTTTCAACTGCAGGAGATGGGTCCGACTGGGACCGGCAGCCTTCTTGAGGTAGGCGATGCTAGTGGCAAAATATTTTGGATTGAATATCCACTGCCATTTCTACAGTATTTCTATGCCACATTCCCTCTTTCTACTGAAGAGCAAGCACCACGTGTGGAATCCGCTTTGGTACCCCTCACACCGCAGGATGAAAAACGTCCCCCTCGCCATCCCGACTTTCCGAACCTGGCATTTCCGTTTGCTGAAGTGTACAAGTTTTATTCAGTTACTTCTGACGATCTGGTTGAGATGGGGCCTAAGTCTGGACAATTTGCGACTCAGTTTGTGTGCACGCACGGTTAAGAACAGTGATGGCACCGCCTGCGGCACGATACGCAACATATCTCATCGCGTCATTACATCTCACCGCGTTATTACATCTCACCGCGCTTTCACACGCCTCCGCGATATCACATGTCTCCGCGCTATGCACATGCTATACACATGCCTCCAAGCAATGAGCTAAAGTTTACCCCACTCAGATGAGCAAAGAATGACTAAATGATCCAACAACCGAAAATATTCGAAAATCATGATTAAACTAATCAAGTCTTGATTAGACCCGACAGGGTACTAATCAAGTCTTGATTAGACCCGACAGGGTACTAATCAAGTCGTGATTAGCCACGGCAGGGTACTAATCAAGTCTTGATTAATCACAGGACCCCACTAATCAAGTGTAATCATAGTATTCATGACGAGCCCTGCAGTCATTGCAGCGCAAGTGTTGAATGTGGTGGGTTGCAATCATCTCACGGTCATGAGGTCCGGCAAGAAAGTAGTCAACAAACTTGTAAACGGAAGGCATGTTGTCGTGAGACTTTTAATTGTGCGGTGTAGGTTTTTAAGGGTTTGCGCGTTTAATGTTTTTAGTCCGCGTTTGTGCTTTATTTAAGAGAAGTCCTGGCGCGCGCCGTAAACTCGAGTTCGTGAGCTAGCGGTTGTAGGTTGTTTTATGCTTGGAAGAAGATAAAAAAAAACGGGGCAAACACAAAAAAAAATAGGGACAAACCCTAAAAAAATATTCCTGAAATTGCAAAGAAATCGGGGTTTTCTGAAGAAATTTCAAAATTTTTAGAAAACCCCTAAAAAGGGCATATAAAACTAGAAAAAATAAAAGGGGTTCATCGATGAACCCCCATAAACATATTTCATAAAAATCAGACGTATAAAGTGTGATTTTGCTACCGAGTTTCGAAAAAAAAATTTGAAGCTTGAGAATGCGTGAAATATTGTACAAGTTCAATGGAAAATTTATGTTTTCTTAACACAAAAAACCCCATAAACCTTCCTTAATTCAGGCTGACAAAGATGATTTTTTAGTTAAAATCAGGAATATTTCTTAAACCCTAAAACAACCGGAAAATGAAATAAAATTACATTCATCTCGGGAAAATCTTAAACCCTAGATTCGGTCAAATTTTCGATTTTTTCAGGGCCTCCCCTTGTAAAACTCCCCAACACCCAAAAAGGCCTGAAATTCATATAAAACTAGAAAAAATAAAAGGGGTTCATCGATGAACCCCCAAAAACATTTTTCATAAAAATCAGACGTAAAAAGTGTCATTTTGCTACCGAGTTTCGAAAAAAATTTTGAAGCTTAAAAATGCGTGAAATATTATACAAGTTCAATGGAAAATTTATGTTTTCTTAACACAAAAAACCCCATAAACCTTCCTTAATTCAGGCTGAAAAAGATGATTTTTTTCGTGAAAATTAGGAATATTTCTTAAACCCTAAATCAACCGGAAATTTAAATAAAATTACATTCCACTCGGGAAAATCTTAAACCCTAGATTCGGTCAAATTTTCGATTTTTTTAGGGCCTCCCATTGTAAAACTCCCCAACTCCCGAAACTCCCAAACTCCCCAATTGCGTTTGGTGAGCATGCCGGAGGTGTTCAAGGTGGTGCAGGAATGGCGGAAGGGCACTCGTTTCACCTGTTCACTGCGCCTGCCCTGAAGGGAGGCGGGCGCTCGGAGTGGGGGCCCACCAGGTGGAATGTGGTGGTGGTGCGAGTGGGCCCGGAGCCGGTGACACTGCCGGGTTGGGTGTGAGGGCAGACTCGGTGGTGCAGGCACTGCTGCAGGAGCAGAAGCCGCTACGAGGAGGAGGCGCTAGCGCGGAGCACCAGAGGAGCCTACAGCATGGGGGCGAGAGCATTCGTGGCATTCTGCATTGCCTTCGCGTGCTTGGGGTGCTTGGAGCCGCTCCTGCCAGCCTCGGACGAAGTGTTGGTGTGGTTCATTACGTTCTCATCGTGGTTCGTCGCCCCGAGCACCATCGAGAATTACTTGGCAGCGGTGCGGCAGTAACACCTACAGCGAGGTCACGCGTGGAGGCCGGTGGCGGAGCGCTTCCGGGTGGCGGCTACCTTGCAGGGCGTGCGCAGGTACTGGGACCGGCCTTCAAAGCCGCTCATACCGCTCACCTTGCAGCGAACCTGCTGGACATGCCCCGCCATGTAGTGTTCGGCTCGCTCTCGGAGTTGACGCTGTGGGCAGCGATATTGGTGGGGTTCTTCGGGCTGTTCCGTAAGGACAACCTCACTGTGGGCAAGGAGGATGCCTGCAACCCGAGGGCAGCTTTGGTGCGGGATGATGTGTTGTTCACCGAGGATGGCGAGACGGTGCGGATCAGGGTAAGGTACTCCAAGACCATCCAGTGCGGGGAGCGCTTTCACTGGGTGCCTCTTCGGAGGGTGCCTGGGTCGGCACTGTGCCCGGTGTGGGCGCTGCGGGCGCTCATGAGCGCGACGGCGGACAGGGCCGGGGACTCCCCCCTCTTTGTGGTTGAGAAGGTGGTGGGGAGGAAGGTGCAGGTGGTGTCCCTAGCCCACGCGGGCCTGGTGGGGGGCATCAAGCGCCTGGCTAGAGCAGCGGGCTTGCGCCCGGAGGCGTACGCCGGACACTCGCTCACACGCTCAGGCGGAGCGGGGCCACAGCGGCGAAGCAGCTGGAGGTGCACACGATGTACATCAAGCACCAGAGGGACTGGCGCAGCGACTGCTACGAGAGGTGCTGTGAGATGCAGCCCGAGCAGAGGCTCATCCTTCCGTGAGCCATGGCAGCGGCCGCGGCAGCACTCACGTGAAGTGAGCGCATGAAGGTGATGGCATCCTTCGGCCCCTGCCTGGCCCCCTTGGATGAGTGTGCTCAGTGTTGCATTGTGCTGCCGGCAGTCAGGCCGCTCAAGGGAGCGAGGAGCCCAGGGGGGGGCAAGGCCGCTCAAGGGAGCGAGGAGTCAAGGTGACTAGGCCGCTCATGGTAGCGAGGAGTTCAAGAGGCTAGGCCGCCAGGAGAGCGAGGGAAGCTGTCGGCACGCACATCACATCACTGAACCTGTCAGGTGAGCCGCTGCACAGGGCAGGAGGCAGGGAAGATATCTTCCTGGGATTGGCCGGCCCGGGGCCGTGTCACGGAGGCCCGGGCCGAAGGCGGGCCGAAGGAAAAGTTGCGGATGGGCCGAGTCGCATTGAGGGGAAAATCGATAAATTTCCAAAATTTTATCGATTTTTGACAAATTGTCATACTTAAAAATAAAATTTTGCGCCTGCGGCGGGCAATTTTGAGTTCGGGCCGAGACGGGCCGAAATGTGGCCGAAGTGAATTCCCGATGCGGGCCGAGTCACCTCCGCGGAAGATATCTACCCTGGCAGGAGGCATGGTAGAGGCTGCACGAGAGGACTGCTTGCCAAGGGGCACTCTGCTAGCCACGGAGGCAAGGGAGGAAGCCGATAAGCACTGTTAGCTTCCTAGGAGAGAGCAACAGTAGCTTAGCAGCTCGTGTAGCATTGTCACCTGACAGTCTCTGGGAGACACTCACTCGGTCAAATGTCAGAATGCAAATGCGCCTGGAAGGCAAAAGAGGAAAAGAGAAAAGGCAGAGAAAGGAAAGAAACAGCAATTAACTAATAGCAATTTAATGAGAAACATTGCTGTGGCCTGCCAACTTGCTTGACATGTAACTTGTCTCACCCAGCTGTGATTTGCTTGAAATAATTCAGAATTATTGCCTTGGAAATAGTTCAGGTTATTTAAATCAAGACTCACAGCAGAGTCATGCCCGCGGAAGGACGCGAGAGACCGGGAATAACCTGTAGGTCACAGTCTGCCCGTTCAGGCCCGATCTATACCGAGGCGGTACTAAATCGGAGGTGGTTGCGGCCCGCGAAGCCACATACCAAAAGCGGAAGCGTTTCACGGGCCTGGCAATTCTTGCAATTCTGACCCTGAAAGCTTCGGCTTTCTCTCTTAAATTCTGTAAAACCCTCCCTCCGCTCCACTCTGAGTTGTTTTTCTGTTGTGAGATTGGGGATTGAGGGCCAGGTCACGGCTGCACGAGAGGACTGCTTGCCAAGGGGCACTCTGCTAGCCATGGAGGCAAGGAAGGAAGCAGAAAAGCACCGTTAGCTAGGAGAGAGCAACAGTAGCTTAGCAGCTCGTGTAGCATTGTCACCTGACAGTCTCTGGGAGACACCCACTCGGCCAAAGGCCAGAATGCAAATGAGCCTGGAAGGCAAAAGAGGAAAAGAGAAAAGGCAGAGAAAGGAAAGAAACAGCAATTAAACTAATAGCAATTTAATGAGAAACATTGCTGTGGTCTGCCAACTTGCTTGACATGTTTGTCTCACCCAGCTGTGAATTGCTTGAAATAATATATTTACCCCTCCAAATCCTTCGATTCGAAGTCTTACATTTGATTTTCGAGGAATGCTCTCAACAAGTTATATTCACAGAATATGCGGTTTCTCGCTCATTACTTGGTCAAATAGGTTGCCCAAACCTGGAGCAGATAGTACCCCGCGTAACCCTGTAGGACGCCGTATGCTATATATGTGTTATATAACCCTAATGAAATGATTGCACAGTGTTGGTAGCGAATATTCAGCAATTGTTTTTGCAAATCGGGGTGATACGCTGACCCTGTGATATGAGCGCCGTTTGACGGACAATCCTAAGTACCCATGTAAACTAGGCCACTGCATACACAAAACATAAATAAAGCACAACGCATTTACCGAATTCACAAAAGGTATCGCAAATTCATGCGTCCGGCGTCACATAGCGAGCAAGGTAAGATTGGCAGAATTAGTTGTGTTGAGCGATATGAAATTAAGAATATCAATTCAGTAACATTGAGAAGCTTTAAATAACACAAGAAATGTTCATTACCCCACTTCTGCACATTTGACCCTAACACTTTCAGGGTGATGCAACCTCGGAAAGGTGTCTCCGCAAGTCCGCACTCGCATGAAGTGTTTATCGGGGGTCGGGTGACAGCGGGATCAGGAACATGCTAATGAAGTTGATAAACCTATCTTCATATCGCTCAACACATAACTCGGCTAATCTTACCTTGCCCACTATGTGACGTCGGTCGCATGAATTTGCCGTGATATCTTTGTGCAGGCATGCGCCTAGTTCACATGGGTACTTAGGATTGCCGAATAAATTGACGCTCAAATAATACCACACGGTCATCATTCTACCCAAATTCGCAAAATTTTGCTGGATATTCGCCACCAACGCTATGCCGCCACCTGATTAGGTTATGTAACACATATATAGCATACATGGCATTCTGCAGGGTTACTCGGGGTCCTATCTGCTCTAGGTTTGGCCCTATTTGGCCAAGTAGCGAGGGAGAAAACAAATATTCTATGAATGCACATCGTTGGGAGCATTCCTGGAAAACCAAATGCGAGACTTCGAATCGAAGGATTCGGAGGAATTATTTATACATAAGACAGCCATTTAATAATATACATAATATACATAAGACAACCATTTCAAGGCTTTTTGTTGGTGGAGCCTAGCCCCCTTCAACCTGTATTTGCTATCAGCCCGCTGCATACACAGATCTGATGGCTGTTTTGATTGTCTATCTGGTCTTGCCGGTTGTTCTGTCCATTACGTCAGATGCATTCATCGAACTCATCTTCATCCTTGCAAATCCCTGACGAGTAGGACAATGGAAGCTTACTATTCATGTACCCCTCATACCACAGTGCAAGATGCTCCTCCCCCTTGCCCATCGACTTGATCTTCCTGATTAGCACCTTGATCCAGATTTTGATAGTGAAACTTTTGAGCACTTGCATTCCAAGAATGTCGACCAGCAGTGTAAAGCCCCATGCCTGTACTCCACACCCAACCGAGGCATCTTTTCTTAGTTGCAGCAATGCCTTATTATGCAAGTATGAGTTGCACTAACCCCGAATCTCTATGCTCCATCTGCACAGGATATCACACCATGAATTCATTAGTGAATGGTGTCTAATATACCTCAACTGACACCCTTCCCCATTGATTGCGATGCATACCCGACAGTACCCTAGAAATAGCGATGAGCCGATGCCATCCATTGTCGAGGACCCCCGTAAGCATTATTTCACTGTGGCACATTGCTGCTAGGCATTATGCACGCCGTAAAGCGGCAAATAACGTACATGTGTGGATGAGATCGATCACAACCACCCGCCTCATTATGAAACAAAAAATGCTGACAATTCCGACGCCAGAACACTGGAGTAGAGTGTACCACGTACAAATGAAACAGCATACGATGCTAATGCTTGCTCAGCGGGCGGAACCTGGAGGATAGCCTTCTCGCCACTGCTTCCCATGAGATTGCGAATGGAGGTGCCATACACCAGCAGTGTCCACGTGACAATGGCCCAAAAAGCCACCAGCACCGTGTAACAAAGCTGAGCCCAAAAGCTATCCATTTCGACCCTCGCTTGATCGAAGATTGCGTCGCCCCTTGCCTGCTCCCGTGACATCAGCCACCGCCCTTTTCTCAATCGCCTTGATCAGTGTTATGACAAGTCTTGGGGCGTTCCCTACCTGTCGAACGCGCAGGATCCTCGGATCTCTGGCGGTGACATCCGACCCATTTGAAGCATCCGGTATCTTACGTCATGACTTGGGACCCCGTCCTACTCGGTGACGCCCAGGGCAGGTGGCCCGGTTGCTGCGAACATGCGCTGCCCCTACTATGGCTTGGCGTGCCAGCTGATCACTTTCGCAAGATGGGGGCCCACCAGCTCATGACGGGACTCGTCCTTCAGCCTTTGCTTCACTTGCATTTCGTTGAACACATATTGCGGATCTCTCTGGAGCAGCCTGCGTACGCACCATCGCCGTACACCCTCCCTCAGCGCCACCTTGGCACACTTTGCAGCCTCGCACGGAAAATCACCTTACCGTGCTTGTCAAGCGCTCATCGATTGCCATCACTTCGTCCAAGCGGACAGCATGTGGCAGCACGCTCACTGCGCCACTTGAACACCGATCGATTATCCCCGCAACCAGGTATGAACACGAGGGGCAGTGATAGCATCCGTTGAATGACCAAGATGACCACTTGAACCGACCCAATCTTCACCGTGTGAGCCGTGACAGGCCTTGCTCTCGCCACAAGCTATGTCCTACTAATCGAACGCACGAGTCACACACAACGTACTGTATATCAAGGCAGGGACAAATGGCCACCATCAAGGCACGGCCATTGGACGCGGACACTCAATAGTAATACGGCTGACGGCAGCGCACCTTGTGTGGTATATAAAGTGCAATGCGTTGCAAAGGCGCTTCCACCCTTCATGAGCGGCTATCAAGCCGCGCCGCAGCATAAGGAAGATGCTGTCCAGGAGGTGGAACCCCGCCGTGAAGTAGCGCGCCAGGTGCTGGCCCAGCATGAACGAGTCTATGAAGAGCACGTAAGCAATGAATACCAGGTTCTCAAGGAAGGTGATGCTTGTATTGCCCACCACCTGCGAACCAGGTCGGAGGGCTCTTGAGATCCAGCATGATGACAAAGTGCACCGGCTCCCAACATGGGCGGCTCGGTACTGGCTGCACATGTGGCAGGGAAAGTAGTGGAGCGTGCTGCGGCAGAAAGAGATATGTGGCATAGGCAGGGGAACTCGATGATGTGCGGCAACGTGGGTTGATGGTCGGTTTTGTGGGGCCGGGCTATCTAAGGCTGGAGAGGAAGACTTAAGAAGCTGAGGAGGAGAAGATTGGGGATGGCAGGGGGCCCGATTGGAAATGGGGTTGAGATTGGGGTAGAGTAAAGAAGGAGAAGGCAGGGGGGACGAGGGACTTGAGGTTGAAGCAAAGGAGGAGGAGGCAGGGGGATGAGGACTGGAGGTGAAAGCAAAGGAGGAGAGGGCAGGGGGATGAGGGACTTGAGGTTGAAGCAAAGGAGGAGGAGGCAGGGGGATGAGGGACTTGAGGTTGAAGCAAAGGAGGAGGAGGCAGGGGGATGAGGGACTTGAGGTGGAAGCAAAGGAGGAGGAGGCAGGGGGTGGGAGGATTTGAGGTTGAAGCAAAGGAGGAGGAGGCAGGGGGATGAGGGACTTGAGGTGGAAGCAAAGGAGGAGGAGGAGGCAGGGGGATGAGGGACTTTAGGTTGAAGCAAAGGAGGAGGAGGCAGGGGGACGAGGGACTTGAGGTTGAAGCAAAGGAGGAGGAGGCAGGGGGATGAGGGACTTGAGGTTGAAGCAGAGGAGCAGGAGGCAGGGGGATGAGGGACTTGAGGTGAAAGCAAAGGAGGAGGAGGCAGGGGGATGAGGGACTTGAGGTTGAAGCAAAAGGAGGAGGGAGGCAGGGGGATGAGGGATTTGAGGTTGAAGCAAAGGAGGAGGAGGAGGCAGGGGGATGAGGGACTTTAGGTGGAAGCAAAGGAGGAGGAGGCAGGGGGATGCGGGACTTGAGGCTGAAGCAGAGGAGGAGGAGGAGGAGGCAGGGGGATGAGGGACTGAGGTTGAAGCAGAGGAGCAGGAGGCAGGGGGGTGAGGGACTGAGGTGGAAGCAGAGGAGGAGGAGGCAGGGGGGATGAGGGACTTGAGGTTGAAGCAAAGGAGGAGGAGGCAGGGGGGACGAGGGACTTGAGGTGGAAGCAGAGGACGAGAGATTGGGCCAGAGACAGAGGGCGAGGAAAACAGGTTTGAGGTTGTTAGGCCAACCTTGCCAACCTTTCTCTTCATGCCGCTGTCCCAATGTGATGGCACCTGCAAACCCATCAAAATGGCCAGCCGCAGATTAAAGAGGCTAAAGCTTATTCGTCATTTGCCCTCTGTCATGCGAAGCGCTCGTGCAGCTGTCATGGGGCAGATATGACGACACGGGACAATATCCATGACCATGACGCCTAGAATATGATAACAACCTGAAAGAGCCGTTCAGAAATTTGATCCATGCGGTGCATGTCCTCGGGCGACTGGTTTGGCATGCTGAACACACGAGTGTCACTGCTTTCGAACGATCTTCGGCTTGCACAGCTGCGAATATTTCTGAGTTTTTCAGATGGTGCTTGGTGCAAGAGTTTTTCAGATGGTACAAGCCGATGTTGCCTCCTCCACAACAAAGCTTGAATACTGGCTTAAGCTCGCAGATATATCGAACATGTCATCACTCCCAAATTAAACCGCAGCCAGTTGCGTGGCCCAGCCTTAATGGCAGGACATCTGATGCACACGCCGTTTAGTTCTTTTTTTGAGCACTATATTGCTCTATAAAGGTGCTCTATAAAACAGATTGTACACAATGTGCACAATGCGCCGTATGGCTCCGAGGGCGATGGCACGCACCCGGTACTTGCCCCCGGCAACGAACATGGCGGCGAACATTGCACTCAAGGGGAAGACGACCAAGAGGGCATATACGGCCATCCAAATCTTATCTACCAGTGTGCTCTACATGAATGCCCAGCCGTAATATCCCTCCCCCCGCCCCTTCCTGTCAGCTTTTGTCTCACAAAGGTATTTCTCTCCAGAACCTTCCTCAATGGACTTGAGGCTCTGAGGCTCATCTCACGACAGAACACCACACGCACTGCATGTCTCCTCCACCGGCGTGCACTTCCTACAACCCTCAACACCTCCAAGCCACACATAGGTCACCTCGAAGCTCAGAATAGATAGCTCTGGTCCTCCCCTTCGCGAGGCGCTGCGTGAATGAGGGCGAGCGTGCTGGAGAAGACGCGGGTGAGGGAGTGGGCGATATATAGCGGCACCTGAGGGAAGGCGTCGCAGGCGAAGCCCTCCGGGAGATGCGGCTCACTTGGGGCGCAGGCGAAGCCCTCACAGAAAAACGGCTCGGATAGCATCAGCTCGTAGCAGGTGGCATGGCCCCGGCACTCTGTGGAGGTGTCCGCGCTGCATCCGATCTCCAGTCTAAACTGCTGGCAGCACGTGATCGCCTGCATCGCTCTCTCACAGCCGCGCCTCAAGCCCCGAAATCAAAACTCCTCGCAGCAGACACATCGTCACGTGCTCCAGACAGCAACAGCCGCCCCGACCGAGTCGCGCTGCTCTGTTCCTCCCCGGACCTGCGATTATATTCCTGAACATGCCCGCTGTAGCAAGGGAGGGGTGTGTGTGGGGGGGGGGCTATTGCCTTGGAGTAGTACAGTGCCAGGCACACGATGAGCATGAGGAGGATGTTGGTGGCCTGGACCAGTATCCGCTGTGATTTTGTGAAGGGATCGTCGTGCTGGACGACAAGGATCTTCATCCAAGGGTGGGTACTCATCACGTTGACGCCAAAGGCCTGTTTCCAAGCCAAGAGGTCAATCACACCGCCACCACTGCCAAGTGCACTGGGCGTGCCTGCGCTACAGCGACAAATGCTCATCTTTTGTGCAGCTTCATTTCAACACAATCCGCTCAAAGCTGCAACAGCAGGCAACAGCAGCAAGCATGGGGCCCCGCTGACTGCCTCCTGTTGGCACACGCATGTTGGGGGATAATGGAGTCGATGCGCCGGATACGGTTCCGGAGCCTGAGCATCCATCTTCTGGAACTCGACTTCCGATTGGGGGAACCATGAATCCTTTTTCAAAGTTCCAAGCTAAGTTGTGGCCTCCCATTGGACGCGAATTTGGACTTTGAATGGTGAGCTAGGGTCTGCGAACCGAGCAACCACCTTGAGTGCTGCGATGAACTCAGAGCGGAGTTCTGCAAAAGAAAGCCCTTCATCCAGCTTACTCTTCTTGCTCTCTGCAGCCTTCAATTCACGTAGCAGCTCTACGCGCCTATCTGTCCACCGCTGCACGGTCGCTGCTGCCTCTTCCTTTAGCTGCGTTTTCTCTTCGTCTGTCATCCCGAGCTGTTGCATCCAGATCCAGGGGGCACAGCACAGCACAAACACCGAACGGCGTGAGATGCGCCAACCAAACCACCATCCCAGTGTATGCGAAAGAAATGCAGGAAGAGGGCGTGATCGTGGCAAGATACCACACACTGAACGGCATGAGATCCGCCGACAAAAGCCACCCCACCATCATCCCAGTGGATGTGAGAAGCAAATCAAGAGCAGGGCGGGGCCGTGACAAGATACCACCAACGCATACATATTCCCAACCCAGATGCAAAGCAGCATGGAAAGATGATACGATGTGACCGATCATCGCCCAACAATTGTTGGTCCCAGGGTTACGGAGTGAGCGGACCCTGCTGGCATGCCCCCCAGTGGCTCACGGTCGATGGATGGGACCCGCTGGTCCATAGTTATGCCATGAATGCAGTCACACCACACGGCATGGACACCCCATGGTAAAACACTTTAAAAATGCGTACACATAAGTGCTCCCCGCAAAAATCGAGGGAAAACACAGACCGTGGACTTCACCACCCTCTGCCTCTGACAAGCCACACACGCGCGCGCAAAGGAGTCGGTCCAAGGACAAGCCACACACATTAGTCGGTGACCGGTTGGTGAGCTATCGGCCCCCAGCAGGGCTTGGGACACACAGGCAACTGTGGGGGACCCCAGGTACAGAAGAAACTGTACAGCACGATAGTTGCAGCGCGAGTGTGGTGCTTCCTCGCAGGGTGTCCAGCGCAAGGGCTTCGTTGCCATAGAGTTGGACGTGGGGGTAGGGGGTTGTAGGCAAAGTTCGGTGGTGGGCGCGCGAGGTCAGAAGGAAGCGATCCAGTCTATCATTCTCAGCCCCTTGGGACAGCCCTTTGGAGTCTGGGATGTGTAGTGGGTGGACATGCTCTCTTCCATGCTGACAGGGAGCAAGGTGCATGGAAGAGAGCAAGGTGATAGTGCGGAGCGCAGGCTTGGTCAAGGGGAGATGGCTCAGGCAGCTCGGAGGTCAGAGCTTCTGGCGTCTTGGGGCACAGCATTAGGGCACGGGTAGTGCAGTTGCAGAGGCACTCACGTGGCCCAGTGAGACTTAGGGGGTCCCATTATTCTCGAGTGAGCTCTGGGAAATCCGGATAAGTGTCCCGAAGTGTGTCCTGAATCTTTTGATCCCCGGTGTGGGTACATAGCGCAGCCGATCTTCTATGGCTACGTGGTGCCAAAGGCATCGGTCCAAGGATAAGCCACGCGTAGCGCACGGGACTTAGGGTACCCAAAGTACTTGCAGCGGTGGTGGTTGGTGAATGTCTGCCAACCACCAACCGTGTGCGGAATGGCTTCATCCTGTGAGCAGGGCACGGCGGCGGCTTTCTTCCTCTCCCTATGGTTTGAGCTCCGTCACCAAAGAGGAAGTCCAAACTCATTATCACACACACTGTATCAGGGAAACCGACCGAGTGTATTACATATAGTGCACATTTCACCGGGAATGGCCATTTCAACATGCGGGCTACGCGGGGGACGCCAGTGAAGGCTGCTCGGCGACAGTGGGAGCCAGCATGCGTACGTTGATAAACTCGGTGTCGACGAACTCCTTCGCAATGCTGGTAACGCTGCAGCGGTCTTCGATGGGGGCTTCAGGGTTGATGATCCACGTAAAGGGCAATGTGAGGCACCGCTCTATGACGCACATTGTCGCCCACAGCGAGTAAGCGCTCTCGTCTGGGTGCCCGACGCCACCAACAAGCGTCAGCCTCCCCTACAATTCTCAATCACCATATTTAGGGGCTTGAGGGGTTTAAATCCCTAATTATATGCCCCAAGACCTAAGAAGAGGGCTGCTGGATAGTCCCGTATGCATCCCAGACTTCCATGCCCCACCCAGCACACAAGGGGCAGTTGACCCTCACGCCCTCTCTCCCCTTCGGCGTGGAGGTGGCGAGGCGATTTTTGAATGCGGGCAAAGATTGCCTGCAGCGCACAGGAGGGGTAGAACGGCATGGACGAGTGTGACAAGATCTCCAGATCCCAGAAGTGCAGACAGTCCTCAGGCGAACTCGTGCGGGGACTTCCACAAGTCCTCGACCGACAGGCTGCAGGGGCATTGCCTTGGGCCTCGTCAGGGTTTGCGCTGCGCATGGGGAGGAGCTGGGGCTGACCCCTGTCCAGACTGCTGGGACGGCCGCTGCGCATGGGGAGGGGCTGGGGCTGACCCCTGTCCAAACTGCTGGGACGGCCGCTGCGCATGGGGAGGAGCTGAGGCTGACCCCTGTCCAGACTGCTGGGACGGCCGCTGCGCATGGAGGAGTGCTGGCTGGTTGGGGGGGGGTCTCACTTGTGTGACATATCTCCAGCAGGAAACTCGGAGTGCTCGTAGTGAGCTCGCTGGTGTCCAGCTTAGCTGCAGCCCACACGGGAGCCGCTCAGTCTCATAAATAATGCACACCTCCCTCAGCGACGGTGGCCGCCAAATGGCACTGACCAGCTCGTGCCCAGCTGGACTCTCCCAGAGAGGTTCCTCCGACCCGGGGATGAACATGAGCTCGCCACATGGACCGGCGCACGGACGGGCTAACAACACCGCACGACGTGGTGACTATGCTCTGCATGACCCCACGGCGAGCCAGCACGTGGACCAGAAGATAAGCCGGCCGGGTGACGCTGCGAGAAACCGTACGGATTGCAATATCTGATAGGAAATCAGCGGGGGGCAAACACGGCGAGGCTTCAGGCAGTGGCCCCTTTGTTTGTCTCTCCATATGACTCCACAAGGGATCCAATCGATCCACAAGGGGTCCACAAGGTGTTGTGTGGCTACATGGATGCGCCCCTGTTATTGTGTAGAGGCGCTCGGGGGGGGAAGCGAGGTGAAACCCAAGAGAATCCAGAATGGGTGCTGCTTTGCCCCACACTTTGCTTCCAGCTGTCTGCAAATGGAGGTTGCTGGTGCAGCAAGGCAGAGACAAATGAAGGAGGGCGAGGAAGGTCAGATCGGCGGAAGCATGGGGGGGGGAGCAGGGATGGCGTGGGTGGTACCTGTGGGGTTTCTAGTAGTGATATCAGTGGTATCACCGGCGGCAAGCACGGTGGCGAGGGTGGAGCTGATGCGGAAGCTGCCGTTGCGCTGCTGCAGGAAGAGCAGGTTCCAGATGATGCAGCGGTAGAACCAGCCGGTCTTCGAGTGGATGGTGCTCATCATGACGCGGAATGCAGTCAGGTACCACATGAAGGTCTGCCCCTTGAACTCCCACTCGGTCTTGTTCAGCGACTTAACTTGAAGCTCCAGCTGCATGCCCCGTGCCATGTCCCCCCCCCTTCAACGGCCGCCCTCTTTACAGGGGACGGTGACGTCTTCGAAGGCTGAGTCTGGAGGGCGATGCTCTGCAAGTTAGCGCTGGTGGACTGGCTAGGGCTACTGACCATTCAGCATCGAGGATGTACCACGCGTTCTTGCCACGATTCTCTGAGGTGCGCGGCGCGTGCGGCATGTGCAATGATGCCTAGCTCTGCTTCGCTACCCACATGACCGCTACTCATTGCTACCGAATCACATGAGGAATCCCGAGCCGCACTTCGTACCTATGCCGGGAATCAAAAGCTCCAGCACCCACACTAGGCCTAAACTCGAGCCCCCCACGTTGCGGACCCTGCGCCAGGTAGCTGCGAAGGGTGAGCATCATCCTGCCCCCCAGCAGCCAAAGGTTTGGAGGGAGTTCGGTGGACAGATAGCCCACCTGGTGGGCCTTGACGACGCGGGTGGTCTCTAAGTACGCTATGACGACTGCAGTGCCGATCATGGACTCGAGCGGCTCTTCCTGTGCAGATGTGTGCGTTTCCCGGAAATTGCTCGCCCGTCTCAGCTTGTGTTTTCGATTTTTTCTGATCAACACCATTTTCTTGTGACTTTTTCTGTACACACCGCAGCACCCACCGCCTCCAGCCTCTCTTCACCAAGTCCATGGATGGAGGAAGTCCCTCTCGTTCCTTCATGTCTATTACCCAATGGTTGGGTGGGCCCAACTTAAGAGCCATGTAAGTTGGGTGCACCCAACTTACCCTTTGGTGGGATTATTGGGAGTTATCGTTACCGAATTCTGGTTTTTATTAGCTCAAAATCACTAGGGAAGATGTTCTCTTTTACACACGCATCTACACTATTGAGTGAATAAAGCTTACGTTCTTAGGTATTGTGCACCCAACCTAAGAGAAATCCGGAATATTTCAGCACATACCCTATTGAAACGGCCTCATTATATCCCACAATCTTGGATTATAGAGGTATAATGCATATCCATTGTTCAAAGGGAACATAGTAGCCCATGGCCTAGGCTTGCTTTGGCACTATAAGTCCGATATTCGAGGAGTTATTGACGTTTGAAATAGGGTTCTTAGGTTGGGTGCACCCAACTTAGTGTCGGGTAATAGACATTCACACTGCGGAGCGGAGCAGTCTCCATGGCGCATGCCCCGCTCCGGATCCGCAGCACACCCGGGCTCGCATTTGCTGACACCAAGATGGCTCCAGTATGGTGCACCAGAGGCCTGGCAGGAACCGAGAGGTGTCAAGGGGACTACATACATAGAACTTCAGCTGCGGAGCAAGGCAAGTGTATACCTTGCCGCATCTTGCAGGAACCCGCTTTTACGCTCATCGAGAGCATTGCTGAAAGTTTCATTCGAGGCCATTGCTCCGAGCTCAACGTTATCCTTTACCTGCCATGTTGACCCCCGCCCTCTCAAATTTTCACGAGGGATGCAGTGGATATCCAAGCAGAGGTGGGGAGCCGGAAAAATGACTCGCGGGCCCGGTAGCAAATGATGTGGCATATCTCATCGGCGAGGAGCATAGCCGTGCGGAGCAGGCGATGGGCGAGCAACATAGATGTGATATCCCCCAGCTGCGCCAGGCCAATGGACCACATCCGACATTTCCATGCATGAACTACGAGGAGAGACCATATATTGCCCAATGGCGGCTATTCATTAAATGCAGGTCGTGGCGCTATACTGTTATTGACCAATGGCGGCTATTCATTCATGGAGGTCGTGGCGGCTATACTGTTATTGACCAATGGCGGCTATTCATTCATGGAGGTCGTGGCGGCTATACTGTTATTGACCAATGGCGGCTATTCATTCATGGGAGGTCGTGGCGGCTACACTGTTATTGACCAATGGCGGCTATTCATTCATGGAGGTCGTGGCGGCTACACTGTGATTCAGGATACAGGACTCACCATCTGACGCATCTCCTCCATGGGGATGCGCAGCCGCATGGAGGTCATGGAGAGGTTGAGGAGCTTGCACAGATGATTGGATTGTGACAGATCCTGCGTCTCATGGAGGATCCTGATCATCACGCAGACCGCCTGCCGCATCCTCCCCAGGCGCAACCCCCCCCTTTAGACGCCCCTCCCGCGCTTCTGAAGCGCCGTCCGCATGCTGCACCCATCCAAGTCAACGGAATCAAGCCACCGCGCATGGGGCGCAATGGGCAGTGAGCGGGCAGCGGACCCGCAAGCGGACGCACAGCCGTCTCCTGAGCGTCGGATCCCAAGCCTTCACCGGCGCAGGATCTTCAGGATCCAGCGGCTTCACAGCCTCCGAGGACTGGTGGCCTCTCAGGGACGTCATGAACCCCTCGAGCAGCTTCCTGGAAGTGGCTTGGCCGAGGTAAAGGTGCAGCTGCTTCGAGAGGAGCACAGCCGTCCTCAGCTGCGAGTGAATCCATTTCTCCACCTGTTTGGTTGGCAGACGCTTTGCCTCGGCACCTCCCATCAGGGCCGTCTCGTCGGAGGCCACCGCCAGGCAGGTCGGCCCTTCATGCTCGTTCTGCTCCCGCGCTTCGCCTGGCTCATCAGGACCCACGGTGTGAACCGAACCAGGACGGCGGGGTTCAGCATTGGGCACGCCCAGCGCCGCATTATCGAGTGTCACATGGGCTGCAATGCTCTCCATAACGCTTGGGTTGGGCTGCAGGGAGCTTGGGCCATGAGCGACCGCCGGCCCGAGGTCGCCACTCGAGGTTGGGCAATCTGCATCATGGCCAGGGTGGTGATCGGCTTGGGGCTCCTCAGGCGTTCCCAGACCACTGTGCCCGGCGGCCGGGGTGAGCGGCTCGGCAGCCGGGGTGAGCGGCTGCCGGCTCACGTCCGTCTCCAACAGGGAAGCGGAACTCAGCCAGCTGGTGGTGTGCGGTTGGACGTCGGGCGCGGTTGATGCTGACGGGTGTGCTTTACTGCGGAGGTCCCCGTTCTCCAGGCGGGCTGCCCCATCCCGCACACGGGGACGATAGTCGGACTGTTCTGTGCGTCGACGCGACTTCGATGGAGCTGCGCTGTCGTCGAGGTTTGGGGAGATCATTTTTTGTCTCAATTGGGTCGAGCGCACCAGATGCCGAAGACGAAACATGTCATCCGCGTCATCCGCATCATGCTTTTCCTCCGCCTGTGAGACACGAGTCACCGTGCCCCGGGAACTTGAGCAGCTGACAGCAGAGCGGGCGGTGATACTCGGACGGGGGACTTGAGCAGCTGACAGGGGGCGGTGATACTCGGACGGGGACTTGAGCAGCTGACAGGGGGCGGTGATACTCGGTCGGGGGATCTGAGCAGCTGACAGCGAAGTGTGATACTGGTCGGGGGACTTGAGCAGCTGACAGGGGGCGGTGATACTCAGTCGGGGGACTCGAGCAGCTGACAGGGGGCGGTGATACATTTCGGCTGGGACTTGAGCAGCTGACAGCGGGCGGTGATACTCGGTCGGGGACTCAAGCAGCTGACAGCGGGCGGTGATACTCGGTCGGGGAACTCGCAGCAGTATTTCGGGAAGGCATATCGGAGAAAGGGGGTATACTCATTGAGAGAGAGGGTATACAAATCATTGGGAGAGGGACCCAACCAGTGACGGCATCCCGAAGGCAGCGGGCGATCAAATTAGGAGTGGGTCCCTTTCAGATACAGGGGTTACACGTTGTCGGGGCAGGGCGCACAAAGGCACGGGGTGGGGGGCAGCGGGCGACGAAGGCACGGGGTGGGGTCAGCCGGCTTATAAAGGCACGGGTGGGGCAGCGGGCGACGAAGGTGTGGGGTGGGGTCAGCGGGCTTACGAAGGCACGGGGTGGGGGCAGCGGGCGCACGAAGGTGTGGGGTGGGACCAGCGGGGCTTACGAAGGCACGGGGTGGGGGCAGCGGGCGCACGGGCGCACAGGGTGGGGCAGCGGGTTTACGTGAAGGCACGGGGTGGGGTCAGCGGCTTACGAAGGCACAGGGCGGGGTCAGCGGGCTTACGAAGGCACGGGGTGGGGCAGCGGGCGCACGAAGGCACAGGGCGGGGTCAGCGGGCTTACGAAGGCACGGGTGGGGGCAGCGGGCTTGGCTGAAGGCACGGGGGGTGGGGGGCAGGGATGGATCACCAAGGTATGTCTCCTCGGGCCGGGGATCCTCTCCTCACTCCTCCGCGCCCTCCTCAACTGCTTGTGCTGGTGTCGGCCACCATCCTCGATGATGCTGGCAGGGCCAACGGCCTGTGGTGGTACCCTCCCGGGTCAGGTCAGGCTCGCTCATTGCAGCCATCGGGTGATATCATGCGCGATTGGTCAGGTCCGAGCTGCAGAGGGACAGTATCGTGCGCGATTGGTCAGGCCCGAGATGCAGAGGGAGACGCCATTATTGTGCCCCAGGTTGCAGGACTGCAATATGACAGCTCCATGCCAGGCACGGCACTCCAGGGCACAAGATGCTGACGGCACATCGATGTAATATATGACTGGTTTTTCTCGACAGCTGGATACCCACATAGTGTGACCTCCTTAGCCAGGATGCATGAGCCAAAGAGTATATATGACACGCTCCCACGTAACCGTGCAGGTTCAACTCTGCACATTCTACTTCAGAAGGCCTCCTGTCGTGGGTAAAAAAATGCTCTATTAATAGTAGGTCGGAAAATAGGTCAGAGCTCACTAGCTCGTATGGTCAAAACACACCGCACCAGAGTGCAAGAGCTCACTATAGTGCATCTTGCCTTGTAGTTACGTCACGGTAAAATCTCATCGCAGAGTATTCAATTGGAGATCTATCTTTGCTGGATCAAGCGATCCTTTCCCACCCGTCAGATCAAGAGAAGGGTTACTTCAGTTTTCCGGATTCACGTCAGCCTCCGCGCCCTTGCTCGCACCTTGTGAGGAGCGAGGTGGCCTGCGCCGCCTTCCCAGCGTCCGGCAGCTTCTTTGGAGCGTGACATCTGCCTCCTCCACTGCAACGGTAGCTTCTTGCTCTGCTTCTTCCTTCCAGAGGCAGTCATACGCCGGTGTCCTGAGGTCACCTTAAATGTCTCGGGGGGCGTGAATAGAATTCGTGGCGAATCATACTCGGACTGCTGCATGTCCATCAGCACCGTGACCACATTTGGCGGCGGGGCCCTGGTTGGAATGTACGCATCGCTGTCCACGCTGTTCCGTGGTGGGGACTCCAGCAGCGGGCCGGAGGACGCGTCTGACACGCGAGAGCCTCGGGAAGCCTCCTCCTCCTCATCATCATCTGGCCGGTGTTGCAGTAGCCGAGGAGAACGCCGCTGCTCGGACGTCGGGTATTCGGATGGCGCCTTCCCACTGTTGGCCTCATTATTGCCCAAGAAATTCTCAGCAACGTGGGTCGCCCCTCCCCGGGTACCTGCCGGGCGCTGCGATGACCAGTATGGGATGCTATGTGCAATCCCGCGACTCGCATCATCGACATTCGATAGCTGCGAATGCATTTCCCGCAGAGAACATGCTGTCTGCCAAGCTGCGGTTCCCGCTGCGTTGGGCGCATGAGCCACCTCCATGACCGGGGAACTGAAGGGCTGCACACTGCGATCGGAATACACCTCCGTGTCGATGCACCAGGCCTCATTCTGCAGCCTGTGCAGTGGGAAGGGGCTCCGGCTGTGTTCGTGCGGCTTCACCCACGGGCCCTTGATCAGCTTCTCATCCTCCGCTTGTTTCATCCCCATCAGGCTAAGCCTTACAATCTTCGAAGCCAGCTTGAAGCGATTCATGCCCTGCATCTTGTCCCACAGTAAAGATGAGGACAGCATCTTCGGATCGTCCCTCAACTTCTGCTCCACATGCAGCCGCATCTCCGAAATCTGACAAACCCCCGCCGCCCATGCGCCAGGTCAGCTGCGTGGTGCGGGCAGCCGGCGGGACCGCAGCAACATATAATTACGCTTTGCAGCCAATGACGGGCGCTTCGCAAGCAAAGGGCCGCGGACGGTGAGTCGTGTGGGTCTGACATGATTGCTGGATGCATCACCGAGGAGCTCTCATCACAGCATCCCTTCAGTGGCGCGTGCGGCGCCCTCTCCTTTGAGATCGGGAAGCCCTCACCTCTCCATCCTGGCGAGCCTTGCGGATGCTGCGCTTCCTCTTCAGGGACACCGTGCCCGCCTGCCCGTCGCGGTCCTCCGCAAACATGGTCCACAGCCAGGCTCCATAGGGGGTCAAGCGGAAGCTGTGCTTGCCGGTGCCGGTGCGCTTTGTGAGCTTGTTGAGCAGCGCCCGGCGGATCTCGTTGTTCTCGCAGGCGCTGCACATGGCAAGGTAGAGAGCGCCCCCCATGATCCCCCACACGATGGTGAGCAGAATCGCGCTGTCCAGGACATCCTGCCGCACACCTCCCAACACCCCGCCAGCCGACGCATGATGCTCCGTCCTCGTGCACACGCGCTCATATTGGCAGACAGAATGCTGGCAGCACCTTCCCCTCGGTGCCACCACATTACCACAGCACCGGTTCTGTGCTGACGCCGCGAGGCATCGCCGGAGCCGCCTGCTCCCTGCGGAGAACAGGTTGAGCAGCCGCTAGGAACTCGGCTGCGGAGGGCGGAAGAGCGACGCAGGGAGACCGGCTGGATGCCGACCAATCACGCCCCCATCTCTCCGTCCCTTCCCCTAAACCGCGACAGCAGGTGCAAGGTGTATGCTTTTAAACTTCTGCCAGAAACCCTTTTGGATACCCCCGGTGTCTGAGGCGACTTGCATTTGGAGCTCTGGAGGATCCGTTTTGAGATTGGTCGTATCCTTCGTAGACAACATGCCCAAGACACCCCTTTGCAACAGGCTGTTGGCCATTCGTGTTTACATACATGTTTTATTCCCATAATCAGCGCCGGAATATGACAATGTCTGACATTTAGTTCTAGAAAATTCCTCGATTTTTGAAATTTCACACCCTTCGATGTGATTTGAGCTAAACCGCGTGGTCATTCTAATTATATCTTGCATGTTGGCATTATTGTTATATCTTGGAACTTATACTAGCATCGATCCGGAGACAAAGTACAATTGGTATGACTCATCGATGCTTGATATGGATTGCGTGCATTGCTTTGAGGTTCGCCTGGATATGGGATCACCGCGGTACGAACGCATCTACTAGGATCTCGGACCTCCACACCACACATGTGGATCGGACCTTTCGCCACGATTCCTCACATTTGCCAGCAGACGTGGCCGTGTGTCAGCACCTGCTGGTAGCCAGTGAGAGTGTCGGGAGCATACATACTTACCTACCGGAATTTCATATTTGCATATTGTACAGCAATATGTGCGTAGAACCAAACATCCCAACACGCAGCATGTGTCACAATTCCAGAGAAGTTAGCGATGTGTTGGTGTGTTTCGACGACTCAACCGATCCGACTATAAATTGAATTAACAGTTTATGAGTTCTATCAAACACGTAAACACATCCCACAATCATAGATCCGCACCGATTTGTTCGTTTAAGCTGCAGAGAATAGGCCATGCAGGTGTCCAAAAGCGGCGGTTTGGCCACCTGCGTGACCATGGGTCTATTGGAAAGAAACAACCGCGTCTTTTGTGTGCCGCATGCGGTCAGAGAGCGGGGCAAGGATACCTGTAAGGTGAGGCTAGTGACAGCATTCTCATCCAGCAGCTGCACCTTGGGCGGCTCGAGGGAGTCAGGTTCGGGCTCCTGGATCGCCTTGAAGTCCGTGAGGTGCGTGCAGTAACACTGCTGCTCTGCCCTCGTCACGCATTTCGGCCCGCTGAAGACCTGCCATCCCCACCCCCCTCCCTCCTCCCTTGCCACTCCTGACCAAGCCCCTCTGAACATCTTCAGCAGCCTAACAGCAGGCGCAGGCGCGGTGGTCAGCGCGGCAACAGCCTCAGCGGCCCACGGGGCGGATGTGGATGGGGGGCCTTACGGCGATTTCGGAACGACCGATATTCAAGCGACCGAATCAATTGAAAAATCCCATCAGGCGGCAGTGTGCACGCACCCTGGGAATCAGTTGAGAAATCCCATCAGGCAGCAGTGTGCACGCACCCCGGGAATCAGTCGAGAAATCCCATCAGGCGGCAGTGTGCCGCACCCCGGGAATCAGTCGAGAAATCCCATCAGGCGGCAGTGTGCCGCACCCCGGGAATCAGTTGAGAAATCCCATCAGGCGGCAGTGTGCACGCACCCCGGGAATCGAAAGCTGCAGCATCCGCATCAGGATACAGTCCTAATCCCTGAGGGCTGCTGTGCGTGTGCTTCGGGGAGGGCTGGGAGGAGGAGAGAGGACACACTTGATGGGTCCAGTTCCACCAGCAGCCGAACTCGTTGCCCGGAAGCGCCAGCTCGCAGGCACTGCTGTTGGAGAGGTACTTCCGCAGCCCCAGGTCCGCGCCTCCATACTCCGCCCACACAGCCCCGAAGCTCTCCACGCAACTTTGTGTCAGCTCACCGGGCGCGAGGACCCATGCGCTGGACAGCCCCGCCGGCAGCTCAGCCACCTGCTCGGTTCTCCAGAGCAAACTGGCTCCGGCCGGAGCCGGGTTCGGGAGCTGCGTGCAGCCGGCGGTGGAGTACGCGCCCAAGGTTTCATTCCAGAAGGCGCACCGCATCGCCCCCTCTACCTCGCCTCCTGGTGGACCTGTGAAGTCGTGGACAACACATCCCCCCCCCCACCAACCCCTCCGGGGTTTGCTTTGGTGACCCATTTGAGGCTGCATTCAACGCCGCAGGTGAACCAAATCAAACCAGTGGGAGGAGTACCAGCTTTGTACAATCGTGCGCACCGCACGCTGTAACCAATGAGCCCAGGGCATAACCAGGTCTGGACGCAAATGGACTGCTTGGACGATGTGTTTGTCTTGCGAGTGTCATAGCAGCCCGGCTATAGCAGGGACTCTGAATGTGCCTCCCTAGCGATAGGGAACTCCGCATAAGGCTGAATAATTATATAATTAACCCAAGCTCTTTACAAAGACAGACCTGGGCAACTTAATCAACTCAATTAAGAATCAACGCGCAGTTGTGATTGGCGGACGCGCAAGAGATGCCACGTCATATATCACTCAGAGTCAGATGAGCGAAGCGGAGGTAAAAATCGTAAAAACAAAATGCAGAACCAATGCGACGCGACGCGACGTCTCATGAAACGAAAACGAATCGTCAACGTCGAACGTGCCGCGAGGCTGGATAGTGTCATCGAAAACGAATCGGCATCGTCAATCTGGCATGCATGTTTACATGATGACTTGGAAACATGACCAACACGATTGATGACGGCCTAGCGGAGATCTTGAGATCGACAATTCTAATATCATTATGTATACCTTGGGCTCCATTGAGCTGCAGGGAAAAGGTGATCGCCTCGCTCAGTCCCTGCACTGCGACATCCGCTCCAGAATCCGGCAGCGTCATAGCAATGGTGGTGACGCCAGAGGTGACCAGGGCGTCGAAATGGAGCATTTCGCGATGAGGGTCTGCCTCGCTCATCACCATCAGGCGGGTGTCCACATCAATGCCCCCTGCTTCCCCGTGGCGGCGTTCGGCCTCCTCGTCGCACTCGGTAGAATTGCCCATCGCGTTGGTGCTGTTGCAGGCGCCCCGCTCGCTCTCCGTGGACTCCACGAGCTCATCTGCCAGGATGCTGGGGAAGGCGACGGCTGCACCCGCAGTCTTGAGAGGCTCTGTGTACAACACTGATTCTGGTTCCGACCCAATGCTGCGAGCCACCTGCATCATACGGCACCCACGTGGTAATTACAGCTCTGCAGGGCTCCGTTGTCATCTGGCGTTTGCATGGTGCGGTTCAACTCCTCATGGCTTGGGCCCCGTGCCTGTCCTGTCCTTGCGCGTGCAGCTCTGCCCCGAAAAAGCCTCCAAGTGAACAAACACAATGGAGAACAAATCCACTGTTTGAGGGTTTCCGAGAGGAGTGCCAAAATCGTACGGTAGCCGGATGCTCAATGTCTTGAACAGTGGGAAGATCCGACGGTGTAGGATCGAGGACCCCTACACACGCGTCCTGCGGCTGCCTGTTGTGCTTCCTGGTGGGCGGATCGGTGACTGCGGAATGCACCTATCGCTATCGTTCTTTCTCGACATCAGCAATCGCACGGTGGGCGTCGAGCAGGGTGAAGCGCGAGACTTGCCTTCATCGAGAGCCCCACAGCCGTCACCTCGGAGGCGCCTTCCCCTGCCGCCTTGCCGTCCAGCATGGACCGCGCCATTGCCGCCATGATCTCCGCAACGTTCCCTGCCCGCGTGGCATTCCGGACGCCATTGAGAGACGCGAGCCCGCTGCACAGCGACTGCGCCGCCCCCTGCGAGAGCTGCACGCCGACTGACTGAGTGTCCTGCACCAGGCCCTTCAGCAGCCCCAGGGACTGCGCCTGCGCGTCGTCGCTCAGCTCCCGCACATCGCTCGACAGCGTCGACACGGACATCGCGAAGCGCTCCACCACGGACGTGGTCGGGAACGCGCCCTCCTTCACCTGCGCCACCTGCGCCAGCAGCTCCCTGCGCATTGCCGCGGCCGACGCACTCACATTGCTCGCGCCGCTCGGCTCGCCTCCCTCCTGCGGCATGCTGTCCTCGGGTGAGACCCCCAGAAGGTGCGCCACCGAGTCGACCAGCACCATGGCATGAACGCTGTCCCCGCTGAGAAGGGAGTCTCCAACCCCCTCCACAAGGCCCCGCATCAGAGCTTCGGTGTCACCGTCGCTCCCCGTAGGCGAGGTCACTGTAATGTTGCGTTCAGCCCCTGAGGTTGCTCCGAGACTGTCTCGCACCGTCACATGGACGGTCACCTGCATGGCGCGCCCGCGCGCCGACCCCCCAGGTCAGCCTCATCAGCCATGCAGGTTCGCCTCCCACCGCTCGCAACTGTTCCAGAGAGCGGCAGTCTAACCAGCGGCACTCCCACGAACAACTCCCCACGAGGAACCTGAGGAACGATAGTCGAGACTCCGTGCAGAACCAAGCACCGTCAATCCGCATGCTGGTGCAGGTGCCTAGGCTTCGACAGGGGCTAAGAAAAGTGATCCCTGAAGAGCCAGAGGGGGGTGTCATTTGACAGGCTTATCGACAAGGGCTCTGGCGGGGGCACCTGGTAAGCAAGTGCCTCGGGGCCCTCCAAGGGCATGGCAGAGGAGAGGGCGCTGCCTGGTGGCGGCAGGGGGGAAAATTCATTCAGTATCAGTGTCTTGCCCCCGGCCTGGCAGCTGTACTGGAACCACAACGGCAGTTCCTCGTCGACCCACCCGGGGGCGGCCAGCTCGAAGATGTCCGTGTACGCCAGCCCGGCATTCGGAGCCACCTCCACCCATCCACCTCGGGGCGGCGCGTTCACCTGCACAGCGGCAGCTTGACAGAAACTGAGACGAACCTCTTCAGCAGAGCATGAACGCCGCGGATGCTGGACGGGACGGAGTCCTTTCACAGTGAGTGATGCGTGAGGTGCGATATGTGCAGATAGACGTGCAGCACAGGGCGCATTGCAGATGGAAAGGTCAAAGAAAGCCGCCGAGCCCCTGACGGTCACAGACCAGGGTTGGCATCTTTGGAGTGCGAAAGCCTGCACCGGAATTGAGCTGTGCAGAGCTCGGAGCCTGCTATAGCATGCTCCGTACAGAGGTGCACAAAGCTGCAACGATGTAGAGGCGGAGAAGAAAGCCCTAATCAAGTTCACTCTCTCTTTGGTGTGAATCATGATTGGGCCACTCTCTCCACAGGCGGCGAGGGGACCTGCACTGTTGTCTGCACTGCGCCCGTGCCGATGTTGTCCCACGCCGCAAGCTGAAACACGTACTCGATTCCCGGCACAAGCACACCCTCGTGCAAGACAATGCTCGGCATGAAGCGACTCGAGCTGGCGAGGACATTGTGGTCCGTCAGATCCAGAGGGTGCACAGTCTCCTCCGAACTTCTCACCGTCCACTCATAGGTCAAGCCCTCTGGGTACATCGCTGTCGAAGAGCCAAACAGCCTTACTCTGCTGTTGGGGTTGACCCTCTCCAACAGTGGAGTGATCTGAGGCACGGGTGGGGCGCCAACGGAGATGCTGAGCCAGGTAGAGGCCTCCGTGACGCGCGAGTCCTTGCTCCCGGTCACAACAAACGTGTACTTCTGTGCTGGCCTTGCGCCCTGGCGCATCCCCGCCTCACAGCCCTCCTCGCATTCAGCATGTGATGACCAGGGAACACGCTCCTCACATTGTCTGCCCTGCTGGTGCTACGAGGATAGTAGTATACTACCTATACTTGCTAGAAATGCAGATATCCTGTGGGATTGGCATCACACACTCACGCCACGCGACGATTGGATGCTCATCTCCATATACCGAAAAGACTGGCAGCACTGGAAGCGAGGCGCTGTAAACTCCTGTGCCGCATGTGGGCCGCATCGATACGCCGGACGCTATCCCATGCAGCAGGCAAAAGTACATTCACACCTGCAGCATCACGTTGACTGATGCACCCGCCATCTCCGCCGGCAGCTGGGTGCCGTTCGCGTAATGACAAACGTCATCGCCAGTTCCGGCCGCAAAACACCGCCATACAAAGCTAATCTCGCCGGGCTCGCCATCAGGATCAAGACCATCCGCCTCGAGGACGATTGGCGAGCTGTCCCCCGTCTCCAACGGCCCTCCACGCACTGCCAGCACCAGTGGCTGCGACTGCACGAAGAATGTAGTCTGGACATCGCTGTGCACGGCACTGTTTCCCACCAGCGCTGCCGCCAGTTGAAAGGTGTACGTGCGCCGGACCACCAGGTCTGCTTTGGGCAGATTCAGCACGAGCGTGTTCGCAGTGTGGCCGGCCGCAGAGAGCTCAAACACTGAGCCGTCCGAGCTCGCCCCACTCCACCAGAACCGCATCCCCTGATTATTCACGCACTCCTCGCTGTCCAGGCCCTGGTTCCTTCCGCCAATCACTTCCCGCTCCCCGCGGCTCCACCCGCTGCGGCTCACCACGCCGTCCACCACGGTGGTATACTCGATGTCGACCCGTAAACGACACAGGGTGCACTCCTCCCCGTCCCCCCGGTGCCCTTCGGGACACTTCCCACAGGTACGCCCGACATGGGGGGCAGGGACGTCGGTACACTCAACTCCCTCAAAGCACGGTGAGGCGGCGCACCCGTCGACGTCCACACACGTAGTGGCGCCCTCACCCTCGAACCCGGCCGGGCATTCCCCACACACTGGCCCCAAATCCGAGTCGATGCATAGGGTGGCAAACCCCTCCGCTGCCCCGGCCCCTACCCAGCACCCCCCGTTGTTGTCGGAGCAATTGGTCACCGGGGTGCAGCCGCTGCGCCCAGAGCCTCGCATCCCGGCAGGGCATGCCCCGCACTCGTGCCCTCCCGGCGTGTTTGTGCACTCCGTGCGCCCCGCCCCGTCCGAGGCCATCCAGCATCCGCCGTTGTCGATTGCACACTCGTCCACGTCCTCGCACGCCTCCCCATCCTGCCGGAAACCGGAGGCGCACGGTCCGCACACGTACGCAACCCCAAGCGCCACCTCGTCGGCCGGAGACATGTCAGAGCACTCCCGGTGTGCTGGGCAAGGTCCGTCGCGGCACCCTTCCACCTCCTCACAGCGCCCTCCATCGTGACCGGAGAACGCGTCCGTGTACCCAGTGGAGCATGCCCCACAAACGCGGCCACTGGGGTGGCTCGCGTTGGTGACGCAGCTCACAGAGGGGGCGCAGCCGCCATTGTTAAAGAAGCACAAATCCTGGACGCAGGTGACGCCGTCGCCCACCTTGCCAGCAGGACATACGCCACAGACGTGGCCACCCACATGGTCGCCATCCTCCATCGACGCGGGGATATCCATGCAGCGCACCCCTGGGTAGCACGTGGAGTCCTCGCAGCCGTCGATATCACTGCAACCGCTGCTTCCGTTCCCAGAGTAACCCACCGGGCAGGGGCCGCACTGGTGGGGGCCGATGGTTCCCACGTCTGTGCACGCAGTGAGCGGGTCGCAGCCGCCATTCCCCTCCTCGCAGTTAGTCAACCTGCGGCAGCCGGAGTACCCATTACCGACAGTGCCGCCTGGGCACTCCCCGCAGGTATGAGCACCCGGGCTGTTGGTGCAGCTCACTTGAGGGTCGCATCCGCCGTTGTTCCTCGCGCACTCGTCGATGTCGGTGCACACAGTGCCGTCTCCGTCATAACCCGCGGGGCACGCGCCGCACACCGCAACACCGCCTAAGATATCGGTGCATGTGACGAGCGGGTCGGTGCTGCACGGGGCAGGGGTGCGGGAACAGCTCGCCTGCTCACATGTGCGCCCGTCTCCGACATACCCAGCAGGGCACTCGCCGCACACCGCCCCAAACTCCGGGGATGGCACATCCCTGCACTCAACCCCTGGAAAGCACGGGGAGTCCCAGCACCCGTCGACATCCACACAGCGGGTGTCGCCAGACCCCACCATCCCTGGAGGACAGGCCCCGCAGCGCACGCCGCCTGCCTCGTTCGCCGTGCAAGCGGTCAGCGGGTCGCAGCCGCCATTGTCCAGGTCGCAGGTCCGCACCAGCCGGCATTCGTAACCGTCCCCTTTGTACAGATCTGGCGGATCGCACGGTGCACAAGCGCTTCCACCTGGCAAGTTGATGCAGTGGGACTGCGGAGCACACGCCGACCGCCCGGGGCCCGCCGCAGCGCACTCGTCCACGTCCGCACAGATGTGCCCCATGGTGGAGGTGAAGGCGTCCACGTAGCCTGTGGGGCAAGGCCCACAAGACACGCCACCGGGGAAGTTGACGCAGGACGACAGGAAGTCACAGCCGCCGTTATTGCTGCTGCACTCGTCCACATCGATGCACAGCTGCCCTTCGCCCGGGGCTTGCCAGTCTAGGTACCCCGCCGGGCATGGCGAGCAGGAAAACCCACCCTCGTGATTGGTGCAATTCGTGAGTTGGCTGCAGGCGAGAGTGGTTGCGTTGCTCCTGGGATCTCCAGCACCACACTCGTCCACATCCTGGCATGTTTGACCGTTGCCAGTGTAGCCTGTAAGCTCCCCCCCCTCCCCGTCACCTCCTCTTAACCTAAGCCAGAAACAACCAGTGTCGGTCAAATAGGGGACGAATCCCAAGCCCTCCCCATCAATGGCCTCCCCGCACATCCGAGGCAATGGCCCCAGCAGCGCGAGCGGCGTGCCACATCTCAAAGGCACGGATCTCATCGTGGTGGTGGGCATGCGTGCGTCCTACCAAGAGCACATGCAATCCGCCATTATCGGGGAGCTCCGGCAATGTGCTGTGGCCGGAAGGTGCTCGTGGAAGGCGTGCTGCGACCAAAGACTGGCGCAGGCAGTTGCAAGAGGCAGCAGGGCAGGCTCCTGGTTGCAACCGACACCCGGGGCTCGGGGGCGCGCAGAGCACGGCTACGGCGGGATCACGGCTCCCCGTCTGATCCCACGGCTCCAAGCCAGCCCGGAGAGCTCCTTGTGGCTAGCTTCGAGTCGAGAGGCGGCCCTCAAGTCGAGCTTCCGAGTGACGCAGGTGCCTTGCTGCGTCGGTTTCGGCAGGAACAGGGCTGAGGGGTGGTAACACTACGCAAGATCACACCTGGAGGGTGTTCGACCAGAGGATGCCTGCGTCTGTGTATTTAGTACCTCCTTTGGCCTATTCGCAGCGTAGGTTTGGACGAACGGCGAGGGCACACACCTTCGGGGCATGAGGCGCAGGCGAAGCCCTCTTCCACCGAATTGTCGTCGCTGCATTGCGCACCGGGGAAACAGGGCTCCCAGGCCACGCAGGCCGAAGAGCTCGGGACAACAATCGTCACGTCCCCAGACGCCCGGATTGAGTGGGAGCTGACGGAGTCTTCGGACAGCGCTGAGCTGGCAAATATCTGAGATGGAGATGAGATGGCAATGCTGATGAAGCTGTCTGGGGAGGCGCCGGCATTCACGTGTTCCTCCATCCACGCGACCACCGAGATGACTTGAGTACTGCCGCCAGAAATGCTCTTGATGGTAATGAATGACGTCTCCACCACTAAAGCAGCACCCCGCCCGTGCAGCCACAGACTTAGTCATGCCCGCACACCCAAGTCAATCCACCCCCAGGAAGCAAATCCCTTAATGCCTTCTGCATCCTCATGTCATGCTCCTCCAATGCCTCCCATGCGCGTGCCTTACCCCATGTGTGTGGCTTATCCTTGGACCGATGCCTTTGGCACCACGTAGCCACAGAAGATCGGCTGCGCTATGTACCCACACCGGGGATCAAAAGATTCAGGACACACTTCGGGACACTTATCCGGACTTTCCGGAGCTAAGCCTCGCTGGGCCACCTGAGCGCCTCTGTTAATGCTATAATTATCTGCTCACTGAATCAGTTCCACTGAAGACGGTCCACCTCTACCCCCTAAGCTGGCCGAGCCATCTCCCCACCACCGAGCCTGCACTCAGGACCACCACCCTGCTCCAAGGGGCCAACCTCAAAGCCCGGTCTCAAGAGAGCTTGGCCACCCACCACAAGCCTACGCTCAGGACCACCCCTCTGCTCCCTGAGCCTCGCTGGGCCACCTGCGCCCCTCTGAAACTGCCCTGCCGGCACACTGCTGCTGTCTCTGAAGCCGGCTCACCTCTGTCCCTCGAGCCACTCGAGCCATTTCTTCACCACCAATCCCACGCTCGGGACCACCCCGCTGCCCTCTACCTGCCCTAGCGCCTGGTCTCAAGAGAGCTTGCCCACCCATGACACGGCCGAAATCCCCAAGGGCTGTCAGGTGTGTGTGGCTTATCCTTGGACCAACTCCTTTAGCATCATATGATCAGAAAGGATTGGCTGCACTATGTACCCTCACCAGGCCTCAAAGAATTCAGCACACACTTTGGAACACTTGTCCTGTCTCTATGTCTGTGTGTGATTTAGTCGAAACTCGAGTTTGGGGAAAACAGTGTTTCAAGGGACAACGTTTTGGTACAAGTCGTGAATTCCAGGGGTATCATAATTGCAAGTGAATATTCGCGCTTGTGACAGGTGGGTGCTAGAGCTAGAGAGGGCGTGTGACCGTACTTGCGGAGACTGCCACTGCCAGCTTAAATTTGCTGATAAACAGGCTGTATGCAGTGTCGTTAGCCAGCAGGTCAGAAACAGAAATGTCGTCGAATACAAAGGTGATCTCTGCCCAGGCTACCGGATGAGACAGCAGAGGAGAGGAACTCGGAGAAAGAGGAGCTGCAGAAGAAATAACACTGGGTGACGAGCTCGTTGCTTCTGATGCTGGTGGCGAATGTAGATGTGGAGAGGATAGCTGAAAAGATTGGTTGAGCTGTACGGCGCTAAAGTCGACACCTGATGGAGCATCTGGCAAATGTGGAGGCTGACCTGGCAACAGAGGTACGGGTGGAGAGGTGGGAGGGATCGGTGGAGATGGAGAGGTGGGAGGTGGTGGAGGCGGAGTGGGAGGTGCAGGCGAAGGAGGCGGAGAGGGAACGGGGGTGGAGGTAGGGATGGCGTGGGATGAGGTGGAAGAGGTGGTAGGGGTGGAGGGGGGGGAGGGTAAGGGTGGGGGACAGGAAAAGGAGGTGGTGGTGGATGAGGCGGGGGTGAAGGAGGGGGCTTGGGGGAGGGGGAGGGGAGGAGGAGCAAGAGGAGGTGATGGTGGAGGGGAGGGCAAAGGCGGGGATGCAGGTGGAGGGGGTGGTGAAGAGGGGGAGGAGGGGGAGGAGGGGGAAGAGGCGAGGCGGTGGCAACGGAGGGGAAGGGGAGTGGGGGGAGGGGGAGGAGAGTATACCAGTACATAATTTGAGATGGATATGCCACTAAATGACACGTTGCCATAAGTGGCAAACACGTCAGATGTAAAAATGGATGAGGTTGGGGAAACATTGAGCAATGTATAAAATGCCTTAGCGGTGGAGGTTGCTGTGTCGGGGAAGTATACCACAGATGCGATACTGACACTCCCACTCAGGACAGAAGTGACTTCCACGTCATCAGAAGTGACCCCGGCAGAATTAGCCAGCTGCGCCTGGAAATCTGGGAAGAAGGACAAATTGAAATCGGGTGAGGCGAAGGTGGAAATATCCAAGGAGGAGAATGTTGCGGTGGAGGAGACCCCTTGCACTGTCACCATCCCCGGGGGGGGTGAGGGAGGAGGCGGGCTTGGAGGTAAAGGGGGAGTGGCGGAGGTGGGCTTGAGGTGGGGGGCTGGGAGGTGGTGGTGTAGGGGGGACTGTTGGGAGGAGGTAGGTTTGGAGATGGTGAAGGGCTGGGGGGGTGAGCTCGGTGGAGGGGGACGGGGTGGAGGCGCAAAGTAGACTGTTACTGCTCCTACCACCGTGCTCGCAGGCTTACCGAGGCTAGGCTGGAAGTGGATAGTGCCCGTGAGGTTGTATGTGCCGACCAAGAAGCCACAAAGGTCCAGTACGCATAAGTCACTAGTGCATATATCTGCGGCTACGAACGTCCAGGAGAGGTAGGAAGGTCCGGTAAGCGTGCTCACGGAAAGGTCCTTGACACCGGAATTGAAAGTGGTGCGAACACAGGTGCTATTGGAGTCCGCCTGCATGCAGCAACACAGAGATTCGTCTGATCATAGGTTCTCTCGCCCGAGGATCCCTTCGGTCCGCTGCAGAGACAAAAAGGCCGATGTGAGATCTGCGGCAAGACCTAAAAGTCTTACAACTGGTTCGATATCCAGGTCATGACATCTCATAAGCGGTCATATATGTACACACACACACACACACACACATATATATATATGGGATAAGTTTACACGGGGCCGACATTTCATTTTAAATCACATCGGGGGCCGACATCTCATTTTAATCCACATCGTGGCAGACACTTCCTTTTAATCCACATCGGGGCAGACACTTCATTTCTAATTCACATCGGGGGCAGACACTTCTTTTTAATCCACATCGGGGGTAGACATGTCATTTTAATCTACATCGGGGGCTGACATCTCATTTTAATCCACATCGGGTGTAGCCATCTCATTTTAATCCACATCGGGGGGTATGCATTGCATTCAACGTAAGGATATAATGTAAACGGAACATAACTATGCAAATCCAACCGGTAGATATGTAAATCATATTGCGATGAAAATATCTACCGGTTAGATTTGCGAAATAATGTTTGTTTGAGCGTCCAACAATGAAAAACTGTTTTATTTCGCCAAACAAGACAGTCTTTCATCGTTTGCGGCACCAAAAAACATTATTTCGCAAATCCAACCGGTAGACATGCTTGCTCATCGTAATACGAGTTACATATCTACCGGTTGGATTTGCGTAGTTATGTTTCGTTTACATTATATCGTTGCGTGTGTATTCTGTCTACGCATGCTATGAAATGTCAACCCCCGATGTGGATAAAAATGAGATGTGTACACCCGATGTGTGTGTACATATATATGTATATGTGTGCGAGTGTATCCTACATATATGAGGCACTAGCACGCCAATGAAAGAAGAGATGAGTGACGAGTTCACAGAGACTCGTGGGCCTCTTTTATCACAGAACAGAAGTGCGAGAGATGTTGCACATTCACGCGTTTCACCACTCACTTCACTCGATAAGACTACCATTCCACAAAGGAGATCTAAACAAACATTACCGGTTTCCAGTCGAGTTTGATACACAGAAAACATGGCATGTCTAGCATCTCTGATTGCCGCAGAACTGTGGGTCTCGCCACTCCGATTGCCGCAGCACTGTGGGTCTCGCCACTCCGATTGCCGCAGAACTGTGGGGTCGCACTCCGCAGAACTGTGGTCTCGCCACTCTGCAGAACTGTGGGGCTCGCCACTCTGATTGCCGTAGAACTGTGGGGCTCGCTATTTGCAGAACTGTGGGTCTCGCCACTCTGATTGTCGATAACTGTGGGGCTCGGCTACTCTGCAGAACTGTGGGCTCGCTACTCTGCAGAACTGTGGGTCTCTACCCACCTGGATTGCCGCAGAACTGTGGGGCTCGGCTACTCTGCAAAACTGTGGGTCTCGCCACTCTAATTGCCGCAAAACTGTGGGCTCGCCATTCTGCGTAACTGTGGGTCTCGCCACTCTGATTGCCGCATAACTGTGGGCTCGTCACTCTGATTGCCGCAGAAAGAACTCAGTGGGGCTCGCTACTCTGCAAGAACTGTGGGTCTCGCCACTCTGATTGCCGCAGAACTGTAGGGCTCGCTACCTGCAGAACTGTGGGTCTCGCCACTCTTATTACCGCAGAACTGTGTGGCTCGATAATCTGCAGAACTGTGGGCTCGCCACTTCCGATTGCCGCAGAACTGTGGGGCTCGCTACTCTGCAAAACTGTGGGTCTCGCACTCTAATTTGCCGCAAACTGGGGCTCGCTATTCTGCAGAACTGTGGGTCTCGCCACTCTGATTGCCGCAGAACTGTGGGGCTCGCCACTCTGCAGAACCGGGGTCTCGCCACCTTATTGCCGCAGAACTGTGTGGCTCGGGATAATCTGTAGAACTGTGGGGCTCGCCACTCTGATTGCCGCAGAACTATGGGGCTCGCCACTCTGATTGCCGCAGAACTGTGTGGCTCGCTACTCTGCAGAACTGTGGGGCGCGGTTGATCGAACGATTAGCTGTGGAAAGTCCCCGAGGGCGCGGT
>LGRX02028637.1:0-92445 GCA_001247695.2 Cymbomonas tetramitiformis
AAAGCGGTCCACGCCTGGACGCTTTCTCCTGGCGCCGTGGGAAGGGCGCGGGCGAGCACCTCTCGTGCTCACCCTGTAGCGACACGAGCACAAGGGCGGCGCCCCTTGTCTGCGTGTGGCGAGCGTCCCATCGCTGGGCGCCATCTCGCCCGGAGCGTCGGCCACACAGGCCTCAGCAGCGACCCTCACGTGGGTGCTGCGCTCCGCGCTCGTCGCCGGAGCACGCGTGTGCGGTGTGACGCTCCCAGGCCCGCTCATCTCCTCTCCGAAGAGCCTCGATGGCGCCCGGTCGCCGTGCACACGCTGCGCGCCACTCCTAGGCACCATGAGTATGGCATGCCTGGTGCGTAGTAGATGGCGTTGACAATGGACTTAACATCCTCAAATTTCTGACGGACCAGAGCAGCCGCCGGAGCTTCGTTCGCCGATGGTGCCGGCGGAATGGGCACCGGCGGAGTGCGCACCGTCGGAGAGTTGCGGATAGCGTCCTCAAGTCTCAAGGAGGAGTCCAAGTCGGACTCCTTCAACAACTTTCTTCTTACTTTGTTTCTTGTGTCCATTTTAGAAATACCAATGAGTGGGGTGGCGCTAGACGGAGAATAACGTGTTCGGAAAATGCGGAGTCAGTGATTCTAAGCTTGCACTGAAAAATAGTTAGGCGTCGGCGGAGATGTCGATGGGAACGTCGGCCGGCACACGGTCCTGCAAGGCGATGGGAGTAGCTAATTCCAACCCTACGATATAACTCCAGGGAGAACCTCATTCCATACGAATACGCGTCGCCTCGCCAAAACCAAAATCCGTAATCGCAGCTTCGAACCCATAACTCCCGGCGCTCAACACGCTATCCTCATGGGCGCACCACCCACTCAAGCGGTGTCGCTTAGCCAATCATAACCAAACGATCCGAAGTGGGAAAAATAACGCGGATGGGGCCACGACCTACTTATATACAACCGGTATATCTCGGTGTGAATAGTCACTTAACAGTCAGAACACGCGGTATTTCGTGATAGATAACTTGTGGTATTGATAAAACTTAAGACAGATAATAAACCTAAACCTAGAACCTCGAACAATCACGGTTACTGCACGACTACTATTACTCGGGTCTAGACAGATTCAGGTTAACACGCTATTCGATGAAAACGACATTATGGAATGTCATTTTTCAATTTAATTATAGATAGCTAAATAATTCCAAGGCGTACGAAAATAACGTATTTTCCGACGAGACGTGAGACGCACGTATCAACGCGGGTGCCGATGAGGCTAATAGATACGTACGTATGAGTGCTTAAATAAATTCTCAAGCACATGCAAGCATTCAATGTGGTAAACACGATACAAAATATGATGCGGTGACTAATTTCATTTTGTGCATGTGTTTTATTAGTGTTCAGGACTAGTCGTTAGCACTGCGACCACAATCTACGCGGTATCTGCTCGGATACGTACGTTTGCGTGCTTATAATAAATTCACAAGCACATGCAATGCAATCAATGTGGTAAACACGATACAAAATATGATGCGGTGACTAATTTCATTTTGTACATGTGTTTTATTAATGTTCGGGACTAGTCGTTAGCACTGCGACCACAATCTACGCGGTATCTGCGTTTATTCCAGGTTCACAACAGGCATTTGGCACGGCGTGCACTATCTACTCCGCTGGTGCGTCTTCTGCAGGTGCGTGGGGACCGCTGTCTCCTGGTGCGCCTTCTTCTGCCTCTCCTTCTCCCTCTGCTCCTTCATCTTCAGCGGGTGGATCTTCGGCGGGTTCTTCACCGTCGCCATCAATCAACTCGTTGATGTCCTTAGCGCACTCGGCGATTTCTTTCGCCTTTTTGAGGTTTTCCTCCTCTATGCGTGCATCCTCTTTGAGCTTCGCCGTTTCCTCGAGTGACATGCATTCCGTATCGCCGTCAGGCTCGTCGGTAATGTTCCCAAGCCGCTGACTGGCTGCTCCCACCATGTCTTGGTCGGAGTCGAACGCGACAGCGTTCAAGCCGCACCGGAGAGCTGCCATTGTGGCCGTCGCGACCCCACACCCTGCATCCAAGATCCAGTTGGGTGACGAATCGTTGGTTAACCGGGCGAAAGGTGCGGGTCCCATCATGTGGCAGTTGATGAGGTCCATTAGCAGGTGCTGGGGCTTCTGGTGAGCGCATACCACTTTCCCATCGTCTCGGAAGGGTTGCTTGACGACAGAATACCCCTCCAACAAATTCGCCCTCGAGCTCGCCTCCGCTTCCTTCGTCGAGAAGTCGAAGTTGCACATCCATGGTTTGCGAGTGGATTTCACCACTTTCTGAGTGAAACCATTTTTTTGTGCCCTACGCTAGAACGTGCCACTCCGCATCGTGTCATCGTCAGTCGCTGTCGTTGTTCACAGTGAGCAAAACGCCAAAATTTGGCGTTTGTCATCTTGGAGAAGACCGAATCCAAAACCATTCAGATCGAACTGAGGACGCAGGATAACATGAAATTTAATCCTACGGCGAAAGGTAATTATTTGAAATATTAAAAATTCATTTCAGCGACAGCGACAGCGACAGCGACAGACTAACGAAGTCCGCTCGTACGCCAGCGCCACTACTGTATTGCGCCTTTGTTAGTGCGCTGAAACTTCGTGCGCGAAATGACTTTTATTTGCGCATTTGTTAGTTATTAACTATGGAAATGCGAGTTATCGCTTGCCCGCCCCAACTTTGTTGCGCTACTGCAGGCACAGCCCCTTGTGATTTTCATCACATTACATGAAGTACAATTTTTTTCAACGTTCGTAACTAAGATATATGTATTCACAAGGCGAATACCTTTTTCTTGAGCTCTTGATCGACACCATCTGCAACCGCATCAGCTTCGTTTGCAGTCGCGATTGCAAGCTAAGTCGATGGGGTTCAAGATAGGGTCGACCAATTCACAACAGCCGAGGGGTGTTCTTGCGTTCTAGCGCAAGAAACCTGTCAGATATATTCGTATCAATAATACGAATGTATCCCGTAAGTTTCAGAGCATGCCTTCGAGTATGCTCGAAACGGTCGCATCTTGACAAGAATATCCAAACCCATAACGCCTCTTGTCAAGATGCGACTGTTTGAAGTATGCTTGACGGTAGGCCCTGAAACTTCCAGGATATATTCATATTATTGTTATGAATACACGTATCTGCCAGGTTTCGTTATTTAGAGTGCATGATAACTCTAATTCTGCAAGGCAGTTTTGGGTTTGGGTTAATCAAAAAAGATGCCAAACAGCCGAGGGCTTCCCGTGCGTCCTAGCGCACGAAACTTGGCGCAAATACTGCCAAGAGATAATTATTTAAGTTCCTTGAAGCTCAAAGCTTCAAGTTACTTGTGCGCCCAACGCGCAATTTATTTCTAAGGCAGATGTTTTGGGTTTGGGTTCGAACGTGGCACCCAAACCCAAAGATGCCAAACAGCCGAGGGCTTCCCGTGCGTCCTAGAGCGCGAAACTTGGCACAAATACTGCCAAGATACATATCTTTAAGTTACCTGAAGCTCAAGGCTTCAAGTTACTCGTGCGCGAGACGCGCAATTTATTTCCAAGGCAGATGTTTTTGGGTTTGGGTTTGGGTTCGAACCCAAACCCAAAGATGCCAAACAGCCGAGGGCTTCCCGTGCGTCATAGAGCTCGAAACTTGGCACAAATACTGCCAAGATGCATATCCTTAAGTTACTTGAAGCTCAAAGCTTCAAGTTACTTGTACGCGAGACGCGCAATTTATTTCTAAGGCAGATGTTTTGGGTTTGGAACCAAGGTATGACCTGAAACTTACGGGATATACTCATACAGATTATTGATACGAATATATCTGACAGGTTTCTTGCGCTAGAACGCAAGAACACCCCTCGCCTGTCGTGAATTGGTCGACCCTATCTTGAACCGCATCAACTTAGCTTGCAGTCGCGACTGCAAACGAAGCTGATGCGGTTGCAGATGGGGTCGATCAAGAGCTCAAGAAAAAGGTATTCGCCTTGTGAGTAAATATATCTTAGTTACGAACGTTGGAAAAAATTGTACTTCATGTAATGTGATTAAAATCACAAGGGGTTGTGCCTGCAGTAGCGCAACAAAGTTGGGGCGGGCAAGCGATAACTCGCGTTTCCATACTTAACAACTCATGAACGGCACTGTTGACTGTGACCGTTTAGCGTTTGCGACTGTCAACTGACCGGGAATGGGGAAAGCGACCGGGAATGGGAGATTTGGAAGCGTTGAATAAAGCGAAATAAAATGTAAAGTGAAATGGTGACGTCAGCAGTCAGTTTTAAATCTGAATCGTTATCTTTGCGATGCATGGACGGTAAACAAATGATTTGGAATTTAGTGTCATCGAGGCGTGCCACTTTCTAGCGACAGTTTTTACAGTGGGGTCAGAATCTAGTGTTTCCCCGGACTCCACGTCCGCCATTTGGAACCCGATGACAGCCGCTTCGAGGACATTGTACCGGATGGCTTTGTTGGCACCCACATCCTGGTTCTCCTTGCGCCACCATATGCGCTGGGCCCCACCGTTGCATTTGCTCTCCAGGATCTTCAGGAACCCGGTCTGCTGAGCAAACCCACAAAATATCATTATTGTCCAGTCCGGCGAGGTGGTGAGCGCCGCAAAGGCATCTATGAACTTGATCAGGTCGGGCTCGGATAACGCGTGCTCTGACACCTCCGTATCGAAGTCGTAAATAACGTCCAGTATCGTCCCCACGTAATGCATCTTCGGGACAGACTCGAGTTTGTAGATCATGTAGCCGGTTTGAACCGTCTTCATCTCGTACTCTTTCTCAAGCAGTGCCTCCTTACCATCCTCCACAAGGGGGGAGGGAAGTGCCACCTATTATACCGCAAACCGCTTGTTAATATTTGAATGACCCAAAATTGCTAGCGCAATAAAACATGCAACTACATGAGGAGCACGACTATTACAACAAAGAATGTTGAAAGCACGCACACCTTAACTGTATTGGGGACGTAGTTGACGGGCAGCCGCCCGAGGTCTCCCTCTCCGGCCTGACACCGGGAAAGCCACGTGTTGCAGTCTGAGACGAATTGGACGATGGCCTTGGGAACCGTGAGCTGACTCCCCCCTCGCCCAGTTTTACCTTGTTTCACCGCCTTGATGCATCGCTCGATGGCCTCCTGGCAAGCCCAAGTCTCACCGTATTCCTTCTCAAAAGCGTCCCAATTCTCCACCCCAGATTGCGACACGATCCAGGCCTGAACGTTGCGTTGGTTCTTGAACCTCTTCAGGGTTTCAATCGCCTCTGGGATGGTGATCTCAGTGGTCAGGATTTTCTTCAGAACGCCGTTCAAGTAATCAACCTCCACGTCCGAGTGAAACCCGAGCATCGTCTGGAACAGGGTCATGTTCAACTCCTTCTTCTCGCTCTCCTTCACGATTGCCTGCTGCAAAGGCTGTGCCGGCTGACCGACACTCAACGTGTTACCGGCGCTTCGAGGAACACGCCTAGACCTGGCCTTGCTACCCGACTTCTTCTTCTTGAGGTCGACACCTACATCCTTCAACGCCTCCTCCGCCCCAGACGTCTCGGTAGTCATGTCAACGATCTCACTCTCCGGAGCCCAGATCTTGCGTTTCTTACTCGACCCCTTGGTGGGGGTCTTAGTCTGCCCCTTCAGAATACCCGCGCCGTACGCATGCATGATTCTAACAATGAACTCCCAAGTGTCCTGACGCACTGTAGCGATCGACCAATGCGTTGCGTAGTCGTTGGCGTATGATAGAAAGTGAGAAATATATATATAAGGATATATATATGTCAGGCGCTAAGGAGCGGAACTGTCTCGCAGGGGCAGGCGCTCGTGCTCTCGGATACTAAGATGATATAAAATACTGTGATAGGTGTTTTATAGCACACCGTGATACAAGTGACAACGGACACTGGTGACACATCGGGCTGAGGGGTGACAAACAGGAGACCCACTGTGCCACCGTGGGGGTGGCAAGATTGGGTTCCCCGTGACACCACCTCACCCCGTGGGGTTGAGGTGTCACCAGGAAAAGAGACAGGAGCACTGCAGGGTCTAGGGGCCAAACAGGCCCGGGCAGTCCGGCATGTGCCATCCCAAGCTGTCCAAAAGTCTTTTGCTAACTAATTCTAAAGAGTTCGGTCCCTCGAGAGTCAATCACAAGCCGAGTGGGCATGGAGAAGGGTCCTTCCGAACTGTGCTGCTTGATCTCAATCTTGTTTTGCTGCCGAGCTGGATGTTGATGCACCCTGGAACTTCGGGATCCACGGAACCGAACGGAGAGCCGGCCAGTCGGTGTCGTCGTCGTCCAGGGCGGTGCTGGGCATGGGCCCCGGCTCGCCACGATCGAGTAAAGGGCGGAACGGGAATGCGGCCGCGCCATCGTCGCCATCGCCGCCATCGCCGTCTACAGCCGCATACTGCAATGAGGGTGAACCACGGCCCGCCGGGGGACCGGGGGCTGCGGCAGGAGGCACACCACCGGCGGGCTGAGCCCAGGCAGCGACGGAAGGGCGCTTCGGAGCCTTCGGAGCCTCGGGCGGCGCCCTCGACGGTGCAAATGATGCGGTGCATGCGTAGGGGCACACCCCTTCCGTGGCGAGGTGCCCATCAGTGACGCCCCAAAAACGGAAGCATGAGATGCACGGGAAGCCGACCCCCTCCCACACCAAGTGGGGGACACGGGGGTTCTGGGCCGGCTTCCAATCTCCGACCGGCTTGACGATGTTGTTGCGGGTGCGCACGGCGTTAAACGTAGCACCACCGTCCGCCCGTGCCCTGCCACCACCAGCGCCCGAAGATGGCGGATCGGCCAGGCGGGAGAGGTGCCCCTCTGTCTGCCAAACCGTGGCAATGCGGAGGGCGAGGGTGGAAAATGTAAACCTGTGGCCAGCGGCGAGCTCACGGAGCACCACCAGATATAGTGGGGACACGTGTGGGGAGCTCGCCGCCGACCGGCTGAGGACGTGCTGAAGGTCTTGTACACGTCCAGAGTCGTCGTAGGTAGGATGAAGCCGTTGATGTTTGTCTCCCAGGACGCGGAGAACCGTGAGCTGCGGGGCGGGGTCGGCGGTCTCGTCAATCTTCGTGTCCCGCAGCTTCGTCCAGAAGCGAAAAGTGTCGGGGTCCGTGGAGGCCTCGACGTGGTAACGTAGGCGCTGTAATGCGCAACGTCCATCTCGTGGGTGGACTCGAGCTGACTCCTGGTAGAGCGCCAAAGCCGTACCGTTGAGGACGCCCTTGAGAATGATAAAGATGAGCTCGTTCAAGGACCAGTGGTACTCCAGGTACTCGTGCTCCAGGTCGAAGAGCTTGTCGTACTCGTAGTGGGAGATGGGGGACAGGACGTGGCGTAGATTCCCAAGAAGGACCGCGAAGTCGGTCTCGGAGTCACTGCCGTCGAGGGTGTACCCCTTCTGCGGTTTGAAGCCATGAGACTTCAGGACTTTCACAAGCTCTTCACCGTAAGTAAATGCGTAGTCCAATTTGTCAGCGTACTCGTACTGCTGCGACGCTCGGACTGGGGTGGACTCCCAGACCGAAGCATCTCGGTGAAAATCGGCGGAGGTGGCAGCCAGCGAGACGAACGTCGGTTTGCTGATGAGCGCAGACATGCGCACCACCGGATCGGGATTTTGCCCCGGTGTGCGGGAACCCCTCTGAGGAGAAGGGGCCGCAGAGGCAGGAAGTGCGGGACCCGCAGGAGTGCCAGAAGCAGCCGCGGCGGCACGCGCGGAGCGAAGGGACTCCATCACAGGTCGAGGGCTTCGGCGGTTTGATGACATAACAACCGGAAGCACGTAATCGGTAATCTTTGTTAATTGGTAAAAACAACCGGGCTCAACTGAAGCCCAAATTGCAGTCGGTTTGGTGATAAATTTTTGGACTCGGCCGCGATCCTCAACGGTGGCCGGGGTCTGGTTTGAGTCGCTGCCGTAAGGACGGAACAGCTGCCGGCGGTGTGCGGCGGATTCGAGGAAGTTCGGTTCGCCCTCCAAGGATCAAAAGTAAAACACGAGCACCCACAAGTGGATGGCCGATAACCTGATAGAAAGTGAGAAATATATATATAAGGATATATATATGTCAGGCGCTAAGGAGCGGAACTGTCTCGCAGGGGCAGGCGCTCGTGCTCTCGGATACTAAGATGATATAAAATACTGTGATAGGTGTTTTATAGCACACCGTGATACAAGTGACAACGGACACTGGTGACACATCAGGCTGAGGGGTGACAGACAGGAGACCCACTGTGCCACCCCCTTACTGTGGGGGTGGCAAGATTGGGTTCCCCGTGAGCGTAGGAGATGTGATTCGTTTGCAACACCTCCGCCTTAATCTGCGTCTGCTGAGGCGATGTCAAATAGCTCCAGACCGGGAACCATTTGCCACTTTCAACGTCTCCCCCGAAAAGCTGCCAGTCATTCAGATTGGCCCAGTCCCCCTTCGACAGCTTCTCGTAGACCTGCTTCCTAACTTCCGGCCTCCTTGGAAGCTTGAAAATCCTGGGATCGTGCTTTTCCAACTGCTTCACCAGGCCGTCCTCCGTCCAGTCTTGGAGCTGAACGTCCCAGTCGGTCGTGATGCCACAATGCCAATAGAGTTTGTGGAGAGGGCCCTTCGATGCCTGCATGGTTTGCCGAGAAATTACGGTCAGTAACATTCTTTTGCTTTAAGTAAGTAAGAGCTTTAAGTGACAAAGATGGATAAGTCACATTATTTCTCAGAAATCACCTGCATGCCAACTCGCATGGATTTTATGATTTGCTGGTGCGACTTGCCCTTCACGTTCTGGTCGACGCTGTTCTGCTCGTCAGCCAAAAATCGGACCATGTCAGACTGTAGATTAAAATACAATTTGCACTCGATCTGCTGAAAAGCTTCGTTATCCGGTTGTTCTTGGTGAAGCTCCCGCCGAGCGGTGAGGCTATGTTGGTGCCCGAAGCACACGAAACGATATACGCCGTCGTACACCTTACTGGGGTCAAACTCCTCCGCGCTTGTGAGGTGCTCCCCAGAGTCCGCCCATATAACGTACACTAGGGAGGTGTTCTGAAAAGAGTGTGGGTTCCAAGCCATGCTCTCTTTCAAGTTCACGACTTGCGCACGGTCCTCATCCCTGATGCGCTCGTAGTCCTCAGCCTGTATAATGTACTGGATAGGTATGTTGAAGGTACACCCCTTGACGTTTTTGGCGTTAACGACTATGGGGTACCGGTGGTTATACTCAATCTGATACCGAATAGTATTAGAATGAGATATTGAACGCCGCTGTTTCGGCAAAGTGAGCAAGGACTGCCAGTCCTGCGCTGCTTGATGAGCATTCTGTTCTTTTGCCGCCTTCGCTGTCTCTCCAGGCCCGTAAGCCAACAATGAGCCGCCCGGACCACGATTAGCAGCCAGATCGCTTTCTGCTGCAGGTGTCATTGGTACCTATATTGTAATATAAAAGTACAAAGTTAGTCACTAACAGGTAACACCTCATTAGGTTAACTCCTATGCTGTTATGGCATTTGGAATTTCTACGGCATGGTCGGCTAGACCATTGCTTGTTAAGGTGCATATGAAGACATACGTGTTCGTGCTTGCAACCAAGTTCTGTTTGGCATCGTTAGGCACATTTTGAGCTATCGAATGCCTTGATAGGGGGTGTCTAAGGGATCCAAATTGGCGTTTGTGGGGGGGGTAAATCGATCGATTTAAATGTCGTTTAAGCGTGAGATAACTGCATGGGAGTTAATGAGCAATTCGAAACAATACTCATATTCATTATAAATGATGTGAACAGCAAAATATATGCAAAGGGTGGATATACTTGCGGGTCACAACAACTCAAGAAGCAGACAGTGCAAACCCGGAGTGTCACAGTCAAAGATGAGATAATAAAATAACTGGGTGGTTTTATTATCTGTCGGAAGTGATGCCGGGCAAGATGCAAGTGACACCACAAGGCGAGGTGTGACACAGGAAGAGACAGTCACCCCCAGTTATGGGGGGGCGAAAGTCTGTTTCTCCATGACACCACCTCACCCCGAAGGCGTGAGGTGTCACGATGCAAGCTAGCCAAGGCCGGGGCTAGCATCCTACGGCTGGCCACAGAGGCAAAACCCTAAGAAACAAGCATCTTTTGAGACCCTAAGAGGTCTTTTTCAACCCAGCTAGAGTGGCTCCGCCGCGCTGGTCTCTAGATGCGTGCTCTAGGGGCTTATGCCCATGCATGTGCTGTGGGGATGACTACTCCCACAGGCCAGCCAGCGAATCTAGCCCAAGTAATCGAGGGTGGACGGCGGCGTAGGTCTCGATGGTGGACGAAGTCGAGCGCCGCCAGGACGTCGTCATCCAACGCCCACGCGATGCGGTGCGACGATGTGTGGTACCAACATAGCGAGTGCGGGGACGTGGACACCCCGAGGGGGGCGAAGGTGGAAAATGCGGTGTGGCTCCACTCTGCCGCACACAAGTGCGAAAGCAGAGAGGAAAAGTGGTGGGATGAGGGATGCAACACCTCCAAACACCACCGGGCAATGGCCAAGGGGCACGCAGGGTGGAGGGAAGAGTGGAGGATGCTGCGGGGTGAGCTCGTAGTGGTCAAAGCTCATGTTGACGATGTGGTTGATGGACTCGATTTTGGTGTCTGGTGTATGAGCACCACCAGACACCACCAGATCGTAGCCATGGGTAAGTTCTCGTCGTCGAATCACGTGCAGCGCGGAGGCAGCTGCAGAAATGCGGGCACGCTGACGACACGAAGCCATGGCCGCTGTAAGCTGTAAAATCTGGAGCCCAACACTTAGGGTTCCCAAGCGAAAACGTAACTTTCGCTAAAAATAACCAAATCGAACGATGGAAAAGTCAATCTGGGGTAGATTCCCGCGGGGAAGACGGTGGTGACGTCAAAAACGTCGTGCGATAAGCCAATTTTGCTGCAGTTGAGGTGCTGCTGGCCAGAGCGCAAAGTAAAGTTGGACAAAAGCGTCGAGGACAAAGGTGCTCGAGTAGATGTCGGGTCGAGGACAGGGTGCTCGCGTAGATGTTGGGTCGAGGACAGGGTGCTCGACGAAATTCCCGGTGTCGATGAGGCACACGAGGTCAAGATGGAGGCGTAGAGGACAAGGGTGCTCGCTGCCAAATCACGAAGCCAAGGGGGCGTGTGAACCGCACAGGGTGCGGGATCAGAGAAAGTGAAACCGAACGGGTGAGCCTGCCAGTGGTGGGACCATAACCTGATGTGAACAGCAAAATATATGCAAAGGGTGGATATACTTGCGGGTCACGACAACTCAAGAAGCAGACAGTGCAAACCCGGAGTGTCACAGTCAAAGATGAGATAATAAAATAACTGGGTGGTTTTATTATCTGTCGGAAGTGATGCCGGGCAAGATGCAAGTGACACCACAAGGCGAGGTGTGGCACAGGAAGAGACCCCCAGTGGGGGGCGAAAGTCTGTCTCTCCAAGGAATAAAACTGTTAAGGGGAAAACACAAAGGTTAGAAACTTTGCACAACTGCTCATTAAGCTAATGAGACATATTTTACATTACAAGCTAATGATACATATTTTATTAACATCGGTCTTGATCAATTACGGTTGTCAATGTAAGTTTATGCCTACTTCTTTAGCTTTGCTTTACTACATTCCTGTCGATGGCTCGACTTCCAGTGCTGCTTCGCACAATCATGGGAACAATATACTGCTTGGTGACAGCCACCACACCGCTTCTCTCCTTGTTTACCACAATTTATACAGAGACACTGGTGTGCTGACACCGAGGACTTCCCGAACCGATCTTTGTTTGCCTTCCGAACAGCAGATTGTGTGAAGCATGCGGTCCAGCCGTTGGGAAGCTTTACTGGTGAATTAAAGTCGGTTGTGCCAGAATCCTGCAGTAAAGGGGGGAAAAGAAAAACTGCTCATTAAGCTAATGAGACTTTTTGTTCAAGCTTTGGTCAGTCGTCGAATTTATCGGGTAAAACAGTCACACATGTCTATAATGACAGTAGGTATCATACTGACTATAAAGAAAAAAACACGGAAAGGTCAGAAACTTTGCAAAACTGCTCATTAAGCTAATGAGGCTTTTTGTTCAAGCTTTGGTCAGTCATCGAATTTATCGGGTAAAACAGTCACACATGTCATATAATGACAGTAGGTATCATACTAACTGTAAAAAAAATCCTAAAGGACAGAAAGTTTGCAAAACTGCTCATTAGGCTAATGAGGCTTTTTGTTCAAGTTTTGGTCAGTCATCGAATTTATCGGGTAAAACAGTCACACATATCATATAATGACAGAAGGTATCATACAAACTGTAAAAAAAACCTAAAGGTCAGAAAGTTTGCAAAACTGCTCATTAAGCTAATGAGGCTTTTTGTTTAAGCTTTTTAAGACACAATAATAATTGTAAAATGACAAATATTTAAAAATATATTACAGGACTTTCAAAAAAATTTGAACTTACCGCGGTTGGAAGTACTCCAGTGCCACCAATCTCCGTATCGATTGAATCGTCCAAGAGACTGAACTCAGACTTCTCAGGACACTTCCAGAAGTCTTCGTTCTCGGAATTTCGCCACATTTCATTTAAAAAAGAACTGTAAGCAGCAGCAGCAACTCTGGTCCCTGCTCGTCTAACCAGCTCATCCAGTCTGTTCTTGCGCGCTGTGTAAGGTGGCGCCACGCTGCTAATCAGCATATTTTCAGCGTCAAGACGGACAGCCGATATGCTCATGCGCGCGTTCGCCCGTTGTCAGCACGTACACCGGCGTATTGCCGCCGGCGGCTGACGCAGCGCCAGCGAAAGAGATACGAAGGTTCTCATCGGCGTTTGCTGGCAAAAGAGGCAAGTTTTTCTTAACTGTACCGCCATCGGCTGTTGCGAGAAAAACAGATACTCGCAGCCAATGGCCCTCTAAACTAGGTACGCGCTCAACTGACCACTGCTTGTCGGGTAGCTGTAGTATGTTTCCTCCGCTCAACAACGCGCGAAATTGATCCGCAGTTGCCATTATTTTGATTCACGAAAAAGTAAAAGAAAAAAGGCGATGAGCTGTAAGCGGTGTTATGCAAAGTAGGTTTTGGATTGTGAGGAAGACTGGTCGAGTTTATGAAGTTTCAATAAGTTCCGTGCTCTCGTCATCAAAATCCGAGAATTGCGAATCGAAGTATTAAATTGGACGGGCCGAACGCGACAAAGAACTCGAATCTGCATTTAAGTTCTCGATTTCGATTGATGACATCTGCACTCGATCCGGGAACTTGAGTACAGAGTGATGTTGAACCGGGCACTCCGGTAGCTTCGAATACACTTGTATCTTGTAATACACATATGTATACTGTCAAACTTTCAATATATCACTAGGAACTGTATACCGACATTTCTGTTCGTTGACTAGGTTGTTGCTATTTCTTGTCTTTTCAATAATGCCGTCTCTTACGACCGTTCCTGAATAAGTAGACGTTCGGCCCACGGGATCTTCCCTAACCGATCGTGAACAATCTCGATCTAGCATTTCGGTCATACTGTGCCACTTCCCCAACGTCCCGATGACACAGTTACGATTCCCTCGATACGGTTCGATACACGGATCTCTCTCGTTTCGCATGTACCTCCGGGTACAACTCTCCCCCCCCCCTTAAGGGGTGGCTATCCCCTGATGCACCCACTTCACAATTGTATCGGCGGTGGAATCAGCTATAATTGCACAAGGATCAGTATGGGCACTAGGCATGAACTGACAAGGCTCGGTCTCTAGGTCGGCGCCTGTTCGGTTCTTGGGTCCGTGCCCTTTTTCAATTGAACAAAGATTATCTGCGTGGCCACTTCGATGGTGCGGGCCGTTGATTGCGCCTCCTGCCGCTGTCGCGGCCGGGCACTCTCCACCTGTTTTACTCGAGCGGCAAGTTTTCACCAGGGTAGGCCTCCATGTCGATCTCACTCCACTCGCTGAACTTCAGATGGTGAAACAGATGGTAGAGCAGGGGGGGCGGTATGGGATACACTGCGTGTGATTTACCCGCGCCTGGCTGGGACGGGTGAGATCCCATTTGGGCGGACTCAGGGTGTCCGCCAGTGGCTTACTTACACGCGCAAGGGTTATCTGATGTGCACTCTAGCAATGGTTGCGGTGGTGGCGAGTCTGTCCAAATGCAAGTTGGCTTCCGATAGTGCTCGCCATACTTGCAGTAAGTGCAAAACAGGGGTGGAGGTAATTCACTGACTACCGGTCGCAGTCGCAGGGCGTTTGGGTAACGTCCAGTAGGGTTTTCCAGGAACCAGTGTTTAGGCTTCAGGTACTCGATGATATCCAGCGTGCGTTGCACGCACGCGTCTGCCGACACCAGATCTGGGGGTCCTCCCGTGGCGCGTGCTTGACTGTACTGAGTGCATGGTGGGCTGGCCCACACCACATCGAAAAATCCAGGTCCGTACTGTCCGGGGTCCCAATCCTCCACTGCTGCAATGTGTGTGGACTGCCACACTGGGCCGTGATCTAAGGTGACTACGGACGCTGTGGGATAGCAACGCACAAACTCCCTCTCCACCGAACCAGTCCCACTGAACATCACCAGTATTCTGGCTGATCGGTGTGCCTCCACATCCACCACAGTTACTCTGGCATGCTCACCATCATCTAGCACCTCCACATGCTCCCAGGGTAGACACCCGTCTTCCGGTGAGTGGGCTTCGGGAGCATCACAGGGGTGCTCCAGCAGCTCTGCAAAAGTGGTTCCCAGATACATTATGGTGGTGCCGTTGTGCTGGTACGATCGACGCTGTACCGCCGCGTCCCTCGTTCTAACTTGAGCATCCAGTCGAGCTGCCTCAAACTCCTTAAGTTGCTGGTTCTCTCCACCGCGATTCATCTTCTCCCGTGTACGCCACTGATCATGCGCGTCTGAGTAGCCGGTCCAACGCACCTTCCACTCTTCAATCGGTTTCCCTCGCAGTGACAGCACACGATGCGCCAGGATCTTCTCCACTTGCGCCTCCGCCTGACCATCCACTATCACTGCTTCTGGCTTAGGGACGCGTTGTCTCGAAGCGAAAGACTCCGAGCCCTGCACGTGGGGCTTCAGCCGGTGCTGCGCGAAGACATCGTGAATGCGCCAGTGCGGAGGCAGTGCAAGGCGATATGCCACGGGCGCACCACGGTCTGCCTCGGGGAATTCGGCCTGCAAATCGCTGTAGAAGCGTTCCACCACTGGAACCGGACCGTGCCAGCGTTTGGTGAGCTTCCTGCACATCTTCCTGTCCATCAAGCTCTCCGTCAAGTGCCGTGCCTCAATCCACACCATGTTACCCACTGCGTACTCTCGATGCACATGCCGCTGGTCGAATTGGGCTCGCTGCCTCTGCTGCGCCAGCTCCAGCCTGCTCCGTGCGTCCCGCAGCTGCGACGAAAAACGAGAAGCCATCTCAAGGGCGGTTCCTGCCCCCCCAGTTCGTTGTGCCGAGCCAGGCTGCACAGCCGCCTCCAAGAAGAGGTCCAGCTGAGACATCGGCGAAACCCCGTAGCAGAGCTCAAACGGGGTGAAACCTGTGACATTACTTCGGGAGTCATTCTGTGCCAGGGAACAATAGCCCGGCCAAGCCATTCGATTGGCATATTGTATTTATGCATACTGGGGCAGTGAGATGGCAATGGGCTCGGAAGGGGACTCCCGAGCCATTGACTTCGTACTATGGGGAGCGAAAGCCTGGACTTGATTATAGCTGGCAGCATATTATCGTACACCCTTCTGGTGCGCTACGCCGCTGGGAGCGTAATAGGGGCGGCGGCTGGTTTCTAGAAGACGCCACTCAGTTGAAGGCGCCGGTAGCGCCATTCTCATTACCGATCAGCCGCGTTGGGATCGCGTACTGGAATCCGACGATTGTGATTGACGATGACGAATATCGTGGAATTCCCTACAAGGGGCGTAAGCCTACACACTCAGCGCCTACGAACAGTGAAGATTCGGGTACAGGCGCTGTGTCCTGGAGTAAGGAGAAGTTACCAGATTCTGATGACAATGATGACGCAGGTGTCACTAACAGTAAGGAGAAGCTACCAGATTCGGATGACAAAGATGACGCGGGTGTCATATATGACATGGACACTGCCAGTCCGAAATGGGAGCCAACTTCGCCTGAATATGATGACACCGAGGATGACGTCAGCGAGTTCGATGACTTGGTAGCTGACGATGCTGAAGAACAAGCTGAAGCTCGAAGGTTGAAGAGACTGGGACTGCAATTGATCATGGATGAGAAGGGTGAACTTCACTGGGTACCAAAGGGCACCTCCCCGACCTCACCTGTTCAGCCCGATGATCAGCCTATTACCGAGCAGAAGTCTGAGGCCATATCTGAGGATGCCCCAGCCTCTGTGGTGGAGACTGTTCATGCACCACCGAAGAAACCTTATGGGTCAGATACTGGATTGACTTCAATGGGTGAGAATAAGGCTGGGGTGTCTGAAGAGACGAAGAGGCAACCTAGGAAATATCCGAGATGTTGGACACATGAGTATATAACTCAATTGAAGTATTCCATAAGAAGTGACAGTGATGAAGAAGAAGGGCTTGACGTGGCTCCTCGTAGGAAGAAAGCAAAGATCAGCAAGGGACAATGAAATCAACTGTCTTGATTAGGATTGTCCAAATGCAGATTCTCTGATTAGGATTTGTATAGGTGGCAGATGATGATATGCCAGCCGACATGGGACAGATCGATTAGAGAATATGAACTGCGCGACTTGAAAGTATAAGACTTGAATATTGCCCATTTGGAGGCTGTTCTAACTTGAAGTAACTATTTGGAGGAGCTGTTGCTCAACCTGTTAATTTACTGGTCAATCTTTCCTGCCATAAAGATATTGCAATTGCTTGAATTGTAGCCTTGTTCAACTGTTTATCTAGAACATTGCAATTTTGTACACTGCAAAATTGCCGACTACGGACCTGTGCCCCAAGATTGAAGCAGATTTACCTCTGACTGACCCTTGAGCTCCGGCTCGGATACAGTCACGTGCTCAAGAAGTCTTCACTTGGAAGTGGTATTGCTCTGCGCCCTTTTTGCCCCCTGACTTTCACCCTGCATGCAAACAGGCGATTTTTCAAAACTGTTATGCTGCAAAGTGGTCAGAAAGTGGGAAAAGAAGCCGCCAGCAACTCAAATCTACCGGGATTAACAGCCAGATTGACCCGAACGGAGAGTGAAAAGTGGACCAGTGGTCAGATTGAGAAAAAGAGGACCTCGGAGACAGTTTTAACGTAGGCACAAAAATTCCAGACGTTTCTTGATAGTTTTTTGTCGTTTGGAACCTGGCCCCGAGACCTGGGTCCTCATAGATCGCTACATTTTAAATTGGGATGGCCAACCGGCACGGCAGAGCAAAAATTAGACAAATTTGAGCCCATCAGACTACATAGAAGGAAACGGGAGCCCAGAAGGATAGTTTTCTATTTTTTTTATATTCTTTGAAGAAAAAAAATAGTCTCCAATACTGGGACCTGGCCAATTAGTCTGGATTGCTCCGGGATGGCCGCCAAGAAATTAGCCAAACTGCCGATCAACACTCCATTTTTGAAATTTGGCCACCAAAAACTGCATTTCACTCTGGAAAGCATATTTCGTTGTTCACCACGACTTCCACTGCTACGAGGAAATATTTTTCTGAGTGTTCTGGGGGGATTTGCCAAATTGGACAGATTTGACTTCCCCAACGGTCAGATTTACACTTTGCCACTCTTAATTTCAACATGATGCAAAACGCCAACACGGGACGCTCACCTCCAACGTCGCCTACGTCGACTCCCAGGCGTACAAGGGGACGACAGGCCAGCCAGCGCAGCACGAGAGGTGCTGCAGCCACTGGAACCACTGGCAAGGGGGCGAAGGGCACCTACAAGGCGCCCTCTCCGGGTCAGCCGCCACAGGCTGCGACAGCAGCAGGTGCGCCAAGCTTCCAGATACCCAAGAAGAAGTCGACCCTGTCAGCTGATGCTCCTGAGTTTAACAGCGTGACTCCTCTGGCTCTGGACTCTGGAACCGCTTGTGTGACACCTTCCCTGGAGGAGGCTGTAACGGTACCTAAACCGCGCCCTAATCCGCCCCTGCGTCATGCAAGAGCGGCGTCACCAAGGGTGCTGACTGTTGACACCCCTGGTGCAGGGCGAAACATGAGGGCGACTCCCCAGCGGTATGTCAACTTGACCTCTCCTTCCCCTGGCATCCTGCGATTGCCAGGAAGCCGCGACCTGAGCCCTCCAGCTCCGCGCCAGCGAAGCCCGCCTCGGACTCGAGACCGGACCCCGCCACCGCCGCGCTGCAGGAGCCCACCACGGACGCGCGACATGAGTCCTCCAGCTCCAAGACCGCGAAGTCCTTTGAACTCCTACAGGACTCCACACACTTGGTCTGGAGCTACGGTGATGACCTCCCCGCACGGCCAGCTGCCCACGCCATTCAGCGAGAACGCGCTTCAGGCTGAGTCCGCGGGAGCAGCCTCTGTGGGACAACCTCTACCGGCTGACCGACCACCTCGCGACCCGATCGCCGTGCGCGAAATGACCGAGGTCAAAATTGCAGCATGTGAGCAGGACATGCAGAATGAGGCGAATGAGCAGAAACCAGGACTTCGTCAATTTCCTTCCCGCTCTGATGTGGCCAACTGGCGAAAGCGCCAGCAGCCGGGTGAGAATCTCGCCTGGACTCCGCGCCCTAACCAAGGGGGTGTGGGGGCAGCGGGGAGGTCAGAGGACACGCACCAAAGCATTGCTGGCGAACTCATGGCACACTCAATGCATCCAACTCCCTCCTCAACAAGCAACGGGGAGGTGGGGGCAGCGGGGAGGACAGGTGGCTCCGGCTTGACAGGTGGCCCACGCCACATAAGCATAGCATGTTCTGGGCATTCGCTGACATCGCCGCTTACGGAGAAGGTGAACGGTGACTCTCTGACCTCACCGATTACCGATACCGTTACGGAACCTAAGGTGATCGGTGACTCTATGGCAAGGTTATCGGTGACTTTCGAGTCCGAGATAGACAGCGAGGCAACTTCACTGACGCCTTCACTGACTCAGGCGACTACGGAGGCAGCTACGGTTACGGATATGCTCGAGTCCCTGTTGAACTGCGAGTCCAGACCTTTGACTACCTCGCTGACCTCAACAACTACGGATATGCCCGAGTCCCTGTTGAACCGCGAGTCCAGACCTTTGACTACCTCGCTGACCTCAACAACTACGGATATGCCCGAGTCCCTGTTGAACCGCGAGTCCAGACCTTTGACTACCTCGCTGACCTCAACAACTACGGAGCAGCCAGTCAGCTCAGTCAGTTACGCAGACCTCGCACTCAGGCGTAGCATTGGACTCGCAGCCTACCAGCCGCATCTTAACCGCAACCTACCAGTCATCGAACCCCCTTCTCAAGCAGATGTCCTCAGCAGAATTCCAGTCAGAAACTTACCTCTGAACTCAGACTCAGTGAACCAGCTTTCTCGCCGGGAGAGGCGCCATCAGAGATGGGAACAGAACCAGCAGCGCCTGGCAGAACAGCGCAGAGCACTCTTCTCTGACCCCGCCTCAGCCAGAACGCCCTCAGATGCCTCTGTCCCCGCACTGAACTCTCAGCATCAATCCCTAATGCAGAATCAGATGATGTTAGAGGTATCAGAGTACATGCAAAATCTGCATCAGCAAGTGCTCCAACACTATCCACATCTGACTTCGGTTCTACCAGCAGTGGGCGCTCCACCTATGACGCCCTACCAGCACACCTTAGGATGGGCGAGCGGTTTACCAGGTGCACCGGCGCCAGCAGCTGGATCAGGTCCCTGGCTGGTACCAGCACCGGCTCAACCGGTTCCCGCACCGGCTCAACCGGCTCCGCACCGCACCGGCTCATCCGGCGCCGGCACCATTTCAGCCAGATCCACCGGCTACCGGCTCATCGCCCTCTGACTCCGCTGAGCCTGATCAACCGTCACCAGGAAACTCGCCCCCGCCTTCAGACAATGGTGAACCACGACACAGGCGTCTAGACGTGTTGCTATGGACTTTAGAAGGAGCCTCCTTCTGGTTGAGAAATCACCTGTCCTCTTCCTCCGCAGTTACTGTCAGCCACGGCGCTGAGGCACAATACTCTTACCGACTGCCAACCATGCCTGGAAGCGCCAGTCACTTCATAACCGATACCAATCGGATTTGGATGACTATGCGGCACATCGGAGTGGACATCCAAGACCTGGCGCAGCATGGGTCAGTGCATACTCCTGTGCGCCTGACTGAGATTGAGGACAGTGACGCTTTCACTCTGGAAGTGGAGAAAACGCAAGTGGATGAAGCGCGGCGTTGCGCGGAAAGCCGTACTGGAACTCAGCAGAGACGCCTGCCCTTGTACTCATGGGTAACCATCGCGGAAAATGCCTTAGAGTCCGAGTTGACAGAATTTGACCCCCTGGGACTCCAAATTTGGGCAGCATTTTCATCTTCCGAGGCGTACTTGTTTAGAGGAATGGCGGCTGGCAACCAACCAACTCCCGCCACAGTACCGGCTAGACTGGGCGTCAACCGGTTTCCCTCTGGTGTTCCCAGCGCAGCAGAGTACAGATCGCCTGGAAATTCCTTGCCAGCGGCCCCGGGACTCCTGCCAGTAGACCAGCGCCTTTCTCAATTCCCAGGGCACCACGATCTTATGGGAGCGGCTTCCCCAAGTGATGTCTACCGAGAATCCAAGACAGTGGCTGATGTGCTCAAGCTGATCAGAGACATTCCTATGTACCCCTCCTCCGCTGACCTAATCACCACTGACGCAGATATTGCCGCGCTTCCACCTTTTTCTGAAGCGCTGGTCAATTTTCTGTCAATGGGCGTAGTCACCTTCGCCCTGGGTCGCATGAGTGCTTATCGCCTAGACCTAACCATGATCACCATGCCGGAGATCTTGAAGGAAGTGGCTCAACGCAAACTACAGCCGCGATCCCTAACTTTTCTCAAGCAAGGTGGAATGTTGAACTCGGAGGCCTGGAACCGGCGTTACGCCACTTTGGCGCCTTTCCTGGCCGACGTAGCCAGGAGCGTACTGGATGACATCGCGCTGGTAGGACTAGCGGGGACCGTGATGCGCATGGCGCAGCGACGAGAAGAGACTGCGCGTTTGTTCGCTACTCGTCTGGTATCCTGGCACGAGGTAGTCCAGTTATTGGCAGACGCCATGCCCAACTGCCACGCCATCAGCCAACAGCAGCTATTATATCAGTTCTGGTCTGGACTGCGACTGAAGCAAGCTGTGATGGATCGCCTTATTGAGGATCGGTTGGATCTGCAAAGTCCAGCGGATTGGGAAAGCAATCATCCCGGATCCACCGCGCTGCAGCATATCATCACTGTGGCCACCAAATTGGAGCGCAGTGAAGCTCTGACCGCAGCGCGAACCTCTCCCGTCTCTGCACCTGCGAACCGAAGTCCTGCCTGGAGGAATGGTCGCTCGTCCTCCAGACTTAACGCCGTGCAGGACGCTGGGGAGGAAGATGCTACTGACCTCGACCCCGCCGACCTCAGGGTGCAGCACGCCGTGCCGCCCAGCCCGGCGGGATTGACCAGGCCGCCACGCCGATGCTACGTCTGCAACTCTGACTCCCATTTATGGGCTAACTGTCCCGACGAGGCCAAGAAACGAGCCTGGATTGCTGACGCCCCAGCTCGTTTGGCACGCCGCCGCGCTGCAAATGAATCTCATATCGCAGCGCTGGAAACAGAATGGGAGGATTTGGAAGATGAAGCGGAAGCGCTGGAGTATTTTCAGAACGAGGAATCGGCCGCAGCGTCCTCCTCGGGTCAGCAATCTGCGGAGGAGGAGGACTGAGTGTCTTCCTGCCGGCGGGACGCCGGCGACAGGGCGGTATGGGTAACCGCCCCTGGGCAAGGAGTACAGCCTTCGCCCACAACCGGGGGAATATCCAGAAAGAGCCTCCGCCACCCCCCAACCCTCTGGCCGCTCGAGGGTACGGATTCACCTGGTCTGCCGATCAGAGGCGACAACGCCATCTCGACAGAACCAGAACCCTACGGGATGAACCCTCGTTGACCAGTACCGCTGTTTACACAGCGAACCTTTCCACTGAGCAGGGCCGGCGAGAACATCACTTGGTGTCCCGGCGCCATCAGCGGTCGCCACGAAGGTCACCCACTTCGTCGCCTGAGCGCTCCAAGCCTCCCGTTATGTTCAGTGTAGATCGCTCCCTTGGAACTGGTGATCGCCGTCAGGCTCCACAACGCGAGCGTGGCGAAACGCCCCGCGTTGACCCCACAGACCCTAACCCTAACCCGAACCCGAACCCTAACCCTAACCCTAACCCTGAGACATCAGTACTGGCAGCACTGGATGAGGATGATGGTCAGGAAGAGGAGACCCAGTGGACCTTCAACCCACTCAACACCCCCTGGCGGAAAACTCCTCGACCGCGGGTACCGAGAAAAGCTCCGGTGGAGCGTATGCGAGCCTTGAGGCAGCGGATTCAGGATGTAACGCTACCCGCGGTTTCACACCCTCTGGACGACAGTGGGGAGGAAGGGGGTGGAACTTCAAAAACTGGCCCAGCTTCAGAACCCCCACCTTTTAAACTTCGACCTGAGGTGTTTCCTTCGACGTCTCGACCAGCAGCGTGTCCAGCCTTGGCAGAGAGGGCGTCCTCAAGCGCAGAGCGCACTACGAGTGCAGCGCGCAAGCGCACTGGAAAACCTCGCAGCAGAACTCCGAAGACGGTACGAGACCGACTGCAGCATGAGGCAGAGGTTACGAGGCTGGGAGATGAACCACCAGGACTTCGAGCAGAGTCACTGGCGGATCGCACGCGTGCTTGGAGAGAGATGACGCACCCGGAGCACATGGCCGCGGCAGCGCTGGTAAAGGAGAATGAGAAATGGAGAAATGCATGGGTACCAGAAGGGTGGCGCAGATATCGCCGCCGCTGGTACAGATGGCATGGGAAGGTCACCCCTGACCTAACGATAACCGAAGGAGCAGTTCAGCTATCTCTGGAGACCGAGTGCGGTACTATCCCAGGTTCTGGTGGAGATGTAGGAATTCCAGACGCATGGTGCAGTCTATACAGGGTGCACCAATGGAACCAGCGAGAAAGGGAAGCGGCGGAGGAGGCTGCTCACCTGGCTCTACCCTCAACAGCAAGTGGTGATTCACTCTCCCTGGACTCAGCGGAACCATCAGATGCGAATCCAGCGACAACTCTGGATTTGACCTTATCTCCATCCAGTTCTCAGCCCGCAACTTCTGGGGACATTTCTGACCTCGAGGACTCCCAGCGGTCGCTCAACTTCACGCAGCAGTTGATGGAGCGACAGCTGGCCGCCGCCAGATCGGAGAACAATCCAAGTGTGCTGACAACGGTGACAGAAGGAGTGGAGCCGACTCCCCTGAAAACCATCCAGGAGGAAACCCACCTGGAACTGCTACTGACCATTCAGAAACAGCAACGCCATCGTCTGCGGCCGATCCTGGAAGGTAATGAAGCAGTGGCAGCACCAGCGAACGTCACCAACGCCCAGGCGGCACCGCGGGAAGAAGAAACGTTCACTCAAAAGTCCGAACCAGAAGATAGCGCTGGGGAGGAAGAGGAGGAGAAGATGTCCATCCAACCTCTTCGCTCTTACCCTCTGGAAAGCCGCACGCAGAGCCGCGCCAGACGACGCGCTCAGGGACAAGAGCGACGCGCTAAGGAGCGGCAGCTACAAGCAGATCGCGACCTGGAAGGTGGATGGTACTTTGGTCCGGATCCTCGTTCGCAGCCTGCACCACCGCGCACAAGACCTATCCGGTCTAAGCAGCGCGTACCTTTGCATCACCCAGTGCGAGCAGCCATCTGTGCACATCTGCGACGCGATGGTCAAGTAATGTGGAACCAGGACAGTCAGCTGACTGCGATTCGGGACAAAGAGGGAACGCTGCTATTGGTGTTCTGGGCCTTGCTGAAGGGACAGCGAGTGCGCGTGCTGGTGGATTCGGGTGCCTCGGATGAATTCATCTCCAGTGAGTGCGTCAAGAGATTGAACCTCACAGTTCGCGCTAATGGGATGCCGCTGAACGTTACCCTCGCGGATGGGTCAGTGCAGACCTCTGCGCAAGTCGCTTACGGCAAGCTGACCGCCGAGACTTCAGAGGGGACTTACTCCGAGGTCATCAAGATGCGAGTACTTCCTCTGGGCATCAAGGTGGACATTGTACTCGGAGGAAGGTGGTTGAGACACCTCTCGCCGGTCACGCTGGACTATGATGGGTGGGGATCAGTCAAGTTTCGCCAGCATGGCAAATCCGTGCGGATACGGGGATGTTCGCCAGGGCGTAGCTCTACACGCAAAGGCGAGAGAACCGCGATGGCTCTGGAACCGATGGTAATGTTATCAGCGGCTCAAGCGACCAAGGAGATCAAAGCCTATCGGCGCAGATATGCGGGAATGGACAGTGCCGCGACACCCCACGACATCTTAGTGGCCTATGCGACACCTCTGGTAGGGACTTCGATGTTATCAGCGGTGGCCACCAGCGAGAATTTGGAGGACCCTTCAATCTCCCCCGAGTGGAGAAAGAAGTTTCAGAAGCTGATCGAGTCCTTTTCACCTCGAGTAATTCGCGAAGCGCTGCCCAACTTTGACGCCCTGCGAAAAGATGAAGTGGCCCACGTGAGACTGCAAGAGGGATGGAATGGCATCGCGCCCGCTAAGAGGCCCTACAAGATGTCCATGGTGGAGCTGACTCAACTGCGAGAACGCCTGGATGAACTCCTGAGCAAGGGCTACATCAGACCTTCCTCAAGTCCGTTCGCTGCACCAGTGCTGATGGTTCCCAAGCCTGGGAAACCTGAAGTACTCAGAATGGTCTGCGACTTCCGAGCCATCAACAGCCTGACCGTCAAGGACAAATATCCACTTCCCGACATTCAGCAGTTGTTCGACTCCATGCATGGGGCCAAGTACTTCTCCTCCTTCGATGCGGTCGATGGGTTCTGGCAGATGGCTATGGCGTCTGAGGATGTGGAAAAGACTGCGTTCACTTCTCCCTATGGCTCGTATGAGTGGTTGGTGATGCCCATGGGGTTGACCAACAGTCCTTCCTGCTATCAGAGACGCATGCAGCGCGCTCTGGGACATCTTCCTTTTGTAAGAATATTCCTGGACGATTGTATCCTCTTCAGCAACACCTTGGAGGAGCATCTTTCCCATCTCCAGCAATTTCTCGAAGTCTGTGAGAACCAGGGTATCTACCTCAAAGAGTCTAAGTGTCAACTATTGCAGACCCAGATACGCTTTCTGGGGCACGTGATCTCACGGGAAGGAAGTCAACCTCAACATGACAAGCTGGCCGCCATCAGGGACTGGCCCGCTCTGGAAAACGCCACGCATGTGCGCCAATTTTTGGGGTTGGCTGGGTACTACCGGCGGTACATGCTGGGCTTCTCTGAAGTAGCACAACCCTTGACTCAGCTCACCAAAGGGGATGTCGCTTGGCTATGGGGACCCATGCAGCGTTGGGCCTTCGAGGAGATTAAGAAGGCGCTATGTTCTTCACCCACTCTGGCGCTACCCGATATGAAAGCGGCGGCCGAAGGACGGCATCCTTTCGTGGTACAAACTGACGCCAGTGGAGTGGCACTAGGGGGAGTACTGATGCAAGACGTAGGAAATGGATTGCAACCTATCGCCTTTGAGAGCAGACAGTTTAATGGAGCCGAGCAGAACTACCATGCTGGCGAAAGAGAACTCTGCGCTCTCCATCACTGCACTACGCAAACTTGGCGACACTACCTCATCTGGACTGAGTTCCAATTGCAGGGTGACCACAAGCCCCTAGTCTGGTTAATGGCACCCGGACAACCTCTCAGCCGACGCCAAGCCCGATGGTACATGGATCTAGTGGAGGTAGGGGTACCCGAGATGGAATACATCCCTGGGGCGCTACTCTGGGTTCCAGACGCTCTGTCCAGGCGACCCGACTACAAGGAAATTTCCGCGAGAGAAGGACTGGTAGAAGCTGGCTTTGTGCATCCGGTTACTGGGAAACCGCAGCGACCTCCCTCGGCCGCAGACACTGCCAGCAAGTTTCGACCTGCAGCTGGTAAAGAGTCCCGCCAAGGACGCGCGCCCCTGGGAGTGGTAGATCCCAACAAGTTGAAGGAGCGCAAGTCCAACAGCGCCAAGACCAAAGATCCTGAACCAGTCCTCGCGTACAGTGGGACTCTCACCTGGATGGACTCCCCTCAACTCTGGATGGACGCCTTACATACCCTGCAGCTGGCCGAAACTGGGTACGAGAAAGCAACCCTGGCAGTTCAGACGCGCTCTGGCAAACTGACAGCATCCTCGCCCCCTTCTCCCAGGAAGACCCCTGTTGATTTCTCAGCAACGCCGAAGTGCAGCGAGGCTTCAACCAGACTCCTGGAGCCCAGCGATCGACAGGACTGGAAGTTCCGGGCGGACATGTTCGACTTCTTGAGTCAAGAATATGGACCTTTCGAGGTGGACGCCTGTTGCGACTTGGGAGGAAAGAATCGTCAGGTCAACCGCTACTGGACGGACTGCTTGAAGGAAAACTGGCGAGGGTTGAACGTCTGGTGCAATCCTCCCTTCTCCTCCAACCATTTGACCATCGAGGCCGTACTGAGGAAATATGTGGAAGAATGGCGTCTGGACCCTGAGAATACTTCAGCTCTCTTCGTCCTTCCTGACTTTCAGTCTCGCATGCCACAGTGGCGGCAGTTGTTCAGATCTGCGGGAATGAGAGTGGAGTACATTATTCCTACCCATGACGCTCAAGGAGAACCTGTGCAGATGTTCGCCGCCCCGGATGGAGCCCTTCTGGATCTTCCTTGGCCCCTGCTAGTGGTGTACGCCCCGCCAGCTCGACAGCGTGTCAAGCGGGAAAGGAAAACGAGTTCCCCCCCTCCTATCGTGCGTACTGGAGAAGCGGCCAGCGTTCGAGACCTGCATCAGCAGATATCAGGAGGCCAGTTCCTCAAAGCGCTGCAAGCGGAATATGGGCGACCTGGTCCCCTTCAGACTTTAAGGAAGGAAATCCAAGAAGCTCCGCATCAACGCACTCGTGACTTCTGCGTAGTGGGAGATGTGTTGTGGAGGGTGAGCGCTGGGCGCTATCAGTTGGTACTGGGAGAAGATTCACCCCTCCGTGAGGTAGTGCTGCAAGAGGCGCATGCATCTGTTTCAGCTGGACACGCGGGCAGGGACAAAACTCTGGAACGAGTACTGCGACGCTTCTGGTGGAAAGGGGCAGCAGAAGATGTGGGACGCTGGGTTTCATCTTGCACTATCTGTCAAGCGGTGCGACCGAGAAATTCCTACCCGGATGGATTGCTGAACCCACACACTATTCCTACGCGACTATGGCAAGTGGTCAGTGTGGACTTTGTTACTGGACTGCCAGTCACGGCGCGGAATCACGATGCCTTTGCTACTTTCACATGTAAGCTCAGCAAAATGGTTCACATCATCCCGTTGAACTTCCAGGACAGCTCCTCTGAGGTTATCGCTCGAATCTACTTCGACCACATCTGGAAACTACATGGCACCCCTATGAAGATTGTCTCTGACCGCGACCCTCGTTTTCAGGATGCTATGTGGAAGGAATTGATGAGACTTATGGGAACTAAAGTGGCCTCCACCACGCCTTACAACCCTCGTTCGGACGGACAAGCTGAACATACCAACCGCGTGGTAGAAGACATGCTAAGGTCCTTCGTAGGCAGCAATCCAGAGGACTGGGATTTGTGGTGTGCCAACGTAGAGTTCGCCATAAACGATACGCGGAGCGATGTAACCGGCTTTACCCCGTTTGAGTTGGTCTTGGGGCACTCGCCTATGTCGCAACTGGACTTGTTCCTGCAAGCGGCTGCTGGACAACACTCCAAGCGTAAGGGTGGAGAAGGTACGGCACACGAGATGGCTAGTAAATTCGCGGCTCAACTAGAGGACGCCCGCACTAAGCTAGAACTGGCACAGCAACGCCAGCGACATCAGTTTGACCAGCGTCACACCGCCAAATCCTTTCAGTTGGGAGACTTGGTCTGGGTAGATGCCAAGCATCTCACGGAAAATATCATGAACCGCGAATCCTTCAGGAAGCTGGGACCTCGCTGGCACGGGCCCTTACCCATCACCGAGAGGTTCTTCAGTGACCAGCAGCGAGAGCTACCCGAAATTGACAGAGGTGCTCCGGTGGCTTACCGGCTCAAGTTACCCCCTAAATGGCGTATCCACGATGTTTTTGCGCAGCATCGCCTCAAGGAATACCGCACTGCGGATGAAGCCTTTGCGCTGCGTCGACAAATACCTACTCCTGCCAAGGTTCTCGTGGATGGACAATCCCAGACCCATGTGTCTAAGATTCTGGCTCGAAGAGTGAAACCTATGAAAGGAGGCAAGGAAGTAGAAGAATTTCTGGTTCGCTGGACTGGGTACTCTAATGCTCATGACTCCTGGAAGACCCGTGAGTCGTTGAACTACGGGGGTGAACTCGAACAGCTCACGGAGTTCGAACAACTGAGACTATCACGAGAAGGACAAGCCCGGGAAAAAGCCTTACAGGAGGTCAGAATGCAGCGGAAGCAAAGGCGGGAACGCGCCGGAGCTCTAACTTTCCTGGACACCTCTGATGAAGGAAAACTCACTTCTCTGGACAACTGCCTACCTTGGGAACAATACTGTCGCTCCGCTGACGCCTTTGTGACGCATCTAGCTCTTCTGGACTCTGGGGTCTCGACACGCGAGTTGCGACTACTAGTACTTTTCAGTGGTACAGGAAGTGTGGAGAGAAGTTTCATGTCATGTTATCCGAAGAGCACTGTGGTCACCGTCGATCATGATCCTCGCTGGCAACCTACCTACGCTGAGAAGGTTCAGGACTGGGACTTCAAGCGTTACGCACCTGGTTACTTTGACGTCATCTGGGCTAGTCCACCGTGCACCGAATACAGTCAGGCTAAGACCACTGGGGTGCGACAACTGCGACAGGCTGATGCTTGTGTACGCCGAACGCTCCAAATTTTTGACTTTCTCAAACCCCAGCATTGGTTTATGGAAAATCCGATGGGCAGGTTTCCCTTTGCGCTGCGATTTCGACCCGTAGTTCGCCGGTTACCTACCCCGTTGTATTGCTCTTACTGTATGTATGGTACTGGCTATCGCAAGCCTACTTGCATCTGGACGCAGTCGCCTCCTCCAGTGGATCTACGGTACTGCACGATGGATACTCCTTGTCTTCACCAACAGACTCTGGGATCACATCCGGAAACTGCTCAACTGGGACCTCATCCAGGGCAACAAGGAGCGGGAGTTTCCACTGCTGTATACCCTCTGCCCGCTGGATTGCTTCGTCAACTCTTCGAGCACCTGTTCGATCAGAAAAGCATATCACGCATCCATACGCATGGCTGATCTGTGTCTGGATCTTAGCTGCTGTACAAATGACTCTGAGTTATCATCTCTTTGTACTAACAAGCTAAGAGGGGAGGAGTTGTGCCAGGGAACAATAGCCCGGCCAAGCCATTCGATTGGCATATTGTATTTATGCATACTGGGGCAGTGAGATGGCAATGGGCTCGGAAGGGGACTCCCGAGCCATTGACTTCGTACTATGGGGAGCGAAAGCCTGGACTTGATTATAGCTGGCAGCATATTATCGTACACCCTTCTGGTGCGCTACGCCGCTGGGAGCGTAATAGGGGCGGCGGCTGGTTTCTAGAAGACGCCACTCAGTTGAAGGCGCCGGTAGCGCCATTCTCATTACCGATCAGCCGCGTTGGGATCGCGTACTGGAATCCGACGATTGTGATTGACGATGACGAATATCGTGGAATTCCCTACAAGGGGCGTAAGCCTACACACTCAGCGCCTACGAACAGTGAAGATTCGGGTACAGGCGCTGTGTCCTGGAGTAAGGAGAAGTTACCAGATTCTGATGACAATGATGACGCAGGTGTCACTAACAGTAAGGAGAAGCTACCAGATTCGGATGACAAAGATGACGCGGGTGTCATATATGACATGGACACTGCCAGTCCGAAATGGGAGCCAACTTCGCCTGAATATGATGACACCGAGGATGACGTCAGCGAGTTCGATGACTTGGTAGCTGACGATGCTGAAGAACAAGCTGAAGCTCGAAGGTTGAAGAGACTGGGACTGCAATTGATCATGGATGAGAAGGGTGAACTTCACTGGGTACCAAAGGGCACCTCCCCGACCTCACCTGTTCAGCCCGATGATCAGCCTATTACCGAGCAGAAGTCTGAGGCCATATCTGAGGATGCCCCAGCCTCTGTGGTGGAGACTGTTCATGCACCACCGAAGAAACCTTATGGGTCAGATACTGGATTGACTTCAATGGGTGAGAATAAGGCTGGGGTGTCTGAAGAGACGAAGAGGCAACCTAGGAAATATCCGAGATGTTGGACACATGAGTATATAACTCAATTGAAGTACTCCATAAGAAGTGACAGTGATGAAGAAGAAGGGCTTGACGTGGCTCCTCGTAGGAAGAAAGCAAAGATCAGCAAGGGACAATGAAATCAACTGTCTTGATTAGGATTGTCCAAATGCAGATTCTCTGATTAGGATTTGTATAGGTGGCAGATGATGATATGCCAGCCGACATGGGACATATCGATTAGAGAATATGAACTGCGCGACTTGAAAGTATAAGACTTGAATATTGCCCATTTGGAGGCTGTTCTAACTTGAAGTAACTATTTGGAGGAGCTGTTGCTCAACCTGTTAATTTACTGGTCAATCTTTCCTGCCATAAAGATATTGCAATTGCTTGAATTGTAGCCTTGTTCACATTCGCCGCGAACTCGACATTGGTGGCAAAGAGATCCCAGTCCCCTGGGTTGACATCAACAAATGATCTCAACATGTCTTCCACAACTCTGTTGGTGTGCTCTGCCTGATGCCCATCCGAGCGAGGGTTATACGGCGTCGTGGAGGCAACCCGAACCCCCATCAATCTCACGAGCTCCTTCCAGAAGGCATCCTGGAACCTGGGGTCCCTGTCGCAGACAATCTTCATCGGCGCCCCGTGCTGCCTCCAGACCACGTCGAAGTAGATGCGCGCTACGGCTTGGGCTGAGCTATCCCCAAAATTCATGGGAACTACATGAATCATCTTGCTCATCAGTTTGCAGGTAAACGTGGCAAAAGCATCATTCCCTTGTGCTGTCCTCGGGAGACCTGTGACAAAGTCCACGCTCACTACCTGCCAATTCCTCTCTGGGATGGCATGCGGATTAAGTACTGTAATCCATCGGGAAAGCCTGTCCTGGGTCGAACCGACTGACACGTGGGGCATGAAGCCACCCATCCAGCCACGTCCTCAGAGGCATTCTTCCACCAGAATCGCCTCAGCACCCTCTCCAGTGTCTTCTCACGTCCAGTGTGCCCCGCTGCGAGTGAGTCATGTGCCTCCCGGAAGATAACCTCGCGGAGGGGCGAGTCCTCTCCCAGCAGCAGCTGGTAGCGGCCCGCAGCCACTCTCCACAGCACCTCGCCAATGATGCGGAAGTCCCGGGTAGCCTGATGCGGGGATGATTGGACTCGCTGTCGAAGGTCATTCAGCGGCCCATCCCTGCAATATTCGTCTCGCAAGGCAGACAGAAATTTGGCGTCGCTGGTCAGCTTACCTGAGTCCCTCACCTTTGCAGCCTTGCCAAGCCTCACTACAGGGGGTGCCACCCGCGGGTGTCGCACACGTTGCACACTCTGCCGGGTAGGAGGTGCATACACTACCAAGACTGGCCAGGGAAGATCCTGCAAGATGCCATCCGAGTCCTCAAAAAGCTGAGTAGCCCCACCATGTGCGTCGTGTGTGGGGATAACCTCCTCTATCCGCATGCCCGCCATTCTGAATAGCTTCCTCCACTACGGTAAGCGGTTCTGAATGTCTGGCAAAAGGAAGACAGCAGATGTACTAGAGGGGTCCGCACGCCATTCCTGCACATACTTCTGCAGCATGGCCTCCACCACAGCGGTGTCGCTGGAGGAGTATGGGGGCGTACACCACACGTGCTTCCCTCTCCACTGCGTGTCTGAGTCGTCCATGGTCCCCCAGTTCACGTCGATGTCGAACTTCCCATAGAGGGTCTGCAACCGCTGGTACACCTCATTTCTCACCTTCCAGCCCTGGCGATCTGCTGATTGCTGCAACTTCAGCGTCGGTGCTTCCTGCCGCAGCTGCGACCGGGCCTCCTGTTGCTGAGTCTTCAGCGCTGGTGCCTCCTGTTGCTGGGCGGGGTGCTTCGGGGGTCTTCCTGGACCCCGCTTCACTAGCGCCGGTGCCTCCTGTCGCAGCTGCGACCGGGCATCCTCTGGATGGTGAGACGCTCTCGGCTCTGGTCTTGCAGTGGACACCTCCGGCTGCTCCTGCAACCGGGCGCTGCGGCGCACTGCCACATCCGCTGCCAAAGTTGGGTCTGGTTCATCACCTGAAGAAAGGGAGTAGTTCTCGATGGCCCGCTCTGCTCTCTGGAGGGTCTCCGCACCATCCACCAAACTCAAGTAACGAGGTTACGAGGTAACGAGGACCCGAGTTTGTCGTTTTCGGACATACTTTTAATGAGAGGAATTTTATGTACTCCACTTTGAAGGTTGCGTCATTACGGTTGTCCTTTTGGGATGCACAAATGCCTGAATTCGACTGCTGGCTTTCATGAGTTTCAGGATGACGCGTGCAACCATGAAAAGGCAACCGATTTTTTTTCCCCATCGTTGCTAATTCTTCCCGATGCCTGCACCAAGACTCTTGATGCAGGGCGGTCGGTGGCTAATACAATCATAGATTACATCAAGTTCATTCAAGTTCATTGTTCCAACACACTCGGCTGGCCCATTTCATGGAAGCAACTACTAATGCTGCGGCAAAAACCAGAAACCTAGCTCTTCATCCTTTGGGACCTTCCCGCTTACACGTTCCCACCTTAACCATGAACCTAACCTGTGAGCTATCTGTGCGTACTAAACGGAACATCTGCATCTACGTAGCCAACTTCCCCAAGGGGGCCTACGGTGGAGAGTATTCCTCCTCGTTAGTGCCGTCCACGTAAGACTGCACAGCATGAGAGAGGTGGAACAGGGCTGCAAAAAAGTTGGTTTGTTTCTGCTCAAACCCGTAGAAGCATCTTCCCTTCCGAATCGCCGCCACTCCGCAACTACCGGAACCCATGAAGGGATCCATCACCACCTGTCACATGGCACTTGTGTACCGTTCCACCAGGTACTCGCACAAAGGAATGGACTTCTGTCCCACGACCAGCGTTTCCTTGTTGGCCTCGCAGATCTTGTCCAATGCCACGCATCCCGTAGTGTAGCAGCAATGCTTGAACACTTTCTGCGAGTGAAGGGCCTGAAACGACTTGCCGTATTCATGGAACTCGTTCCAGAGCTTACCCGTGTACACGCCCAAGGCTTTGCTCAGAGTATAATTGCACTTGCCCTCCTCAATGAGCTTCGTCATGTTTGCCTCCAGCAGGCTCTCGGCCACATCCCACTCCTGAATGGAAAATGGGCCAAGCACGTTGCCACAGTAGAAGTTGGTGAGATGGGTGATGCCCGTTTCCTCCTTCAACTTTTCCGACTTCAACTCCTCTTGCTTCTTGTAGTCCAACTTGGGCTTGTTCAAATATCGTGCCAGTGTCGTGTACAGATGACCAGAGGCAATAGGCGTATTGCCTTTCACCTCCGTCATGCGGTTCCCATCAAGCTTAACAAATCCAGGCATATTTTTATACACATACACCAAAAAGCTTCTTCTACTAAGTTAACCAATATTCACATTTAAATATAGCTGAATTAATGAGGAAACTGGCTATTTTTTTTGGTTTCGCTTTCAAGTTTACATGTTTCTCTACTTTTTAACATTAATGAGGAAACTGGCTATTTCTTTTTGTTTCGCTTTGAATTTTACATGTTTCTCTACTTTTTAACATTAATGAGGAAACTGGTTTATTTCTTTTGTTTCGCATTAGGTGCAAGACAACCGGGCGGTGAATGCGGCTGTACTGAAGGCGAAACGTGCACTTGGTGACCATAAAATCAACAAGAGTGCAGAAAAGGAATGTGAAGAGCTTGATCGCATTCTCAAGTCGAAGGGTTTCCGCTTGTTCCACTTTGATCGACATCCGCTGAAATACTTCATGTCTCCCATCGATTTGCCTTGGTCTCCTGCGGAGATCATGTTGCTGATGGACAGACGCATCGGCAAACCGCCGTTCAATCTTTCACCGGCTTATTCGGATGGTGGACACAGCCTAGTGAGGACCTCAGTCATTGAGCAGGTGAGGGTGTGCGAACCAAGTAGTAACGTTTGAGTCGTGAGTTTGTTAATCTAAGGCTAATTTTATTGTGTGACAGGTGTGTGCTGTCTTTCCTTCCTTGGGCATCGTGAAGTTGGCGACTTTCCCATTGCCCCGAGGCGAGCGAGGCGAAGACGAAGCAAAAATGTGGGAAGGCATCGACTACACGTTGGCCTTGAAGTGCAAGGAAGATGTGAACGGCGAGATCTATAGCAAGGAGCTATTGGCCAAGGAATTTCCGAAAGGAAAACCAAGCCTTCGTGCCCGACGGTACGTGCGGGACAGTGGTGGAGGTGGCTGGGCAGGACTCCGGTTACACTACAACAAGCACCTGCCACTCGACCAACGCAGGAAGACCCGCGTGACCAATGAGGAGGGCGAGTGCATCGAAGAGGATTGCGACTTGCACGTGGTGAAGGCAGTGGGTAATCACTGCAAATGGCTGGAGGACGACTTCGAGGAGGACGAGTACAATCGATTGACCAACAATTGGCTTGAAGCCCTTTCACCCTTGACGATCATGGAAAGTCGGAAGTCTTTGTTCATTTTCATCGAGCAGCAAACCAGGAAGGACGTGGAGTACAACCTGATGCAGCTTGTGTCGTTCTACGAGCGAGAGGCAATGCGCTGCTTGCATTTCTTCTCTGACAAGGGTGCCAACTTGACGGAACCTTTGATCGGACGCGAGAAGAAAGTGTTCGGCGGACTCGTCACCATGGCGGAGTGCTTCCATGTGACGGCGGTCAGTTTCATCCAGCAGTCGTACAAGTTGCAATTCATCTTGGCGGGGGGACATGAACAACGAGAGCATGGCCGCACTGGAACTCTTTACCAAGAAAGACGCGAACTGGAACAGGCTTCACGTCGAGGTCGTCACTTCGCACGTGACACGCTGAATGAGTTACAGGAGGCGTACCTGAAAACAACCCCTTCCCATCTGGATTCCCGCAACCATCGCCCGGACACGCAACGCCATTTCCCAAAGAAAAGGCGCGTGGAAGTCGACTTGACTGATGCGGCACCCGCGATCATCGCTGCCAAGCGAAACGAAGACGGCACTGCTTGGGAATGGTTGGTGGACTCGGACCGGAACAGTACCGCGGCGGACAAGGAGTGGTTCACTTCGGCGCGTGTGAAGAAGGAGCTCGTTGTCGAGTTCCTCGGTGAGGTGCACTACCATTCTACGGAGCGACTTGGCGCGAGGTTGAGTGTTGGGACTCAACTGGAGGTCATGTACCAACTGGCCACACCGCCATGGCATGCCAAGATGCTTGCCAGCCTGTTTCTCGGGGAAACAAAGTGCACCGTGTTACAGGTGAATCACCCTAAAACCCTAGAAACCCTAGAACGACCACTTTTTGTTTTTGGAACGTGTTCTCCTAATTTCATAGTAAAGTATCATTTTGCAGGTGGGCGCCCCGACTCCGAGGCTCTCAAGGCGAAATGTTGTCAACGGCATTCTTGATCGCAGTTTCACCGTGGCCGTTGATGGGAAGAAAGAAGTTGCACATCAAGTTGTGTTCGGCTACATCGACGCGTCCACGGAGGTATTCTTCGGAGAACGTAACGAGCAACAAGTGGCAAGACAACGCATCTCTTGTAGCTGCAAGACTTGGCAAACGTTGATGACAAGACGTGGCCGAGGAACCGCAGTGCATTGGTGCGTGCACATGTGTTGCGTGCTGAAGGAAGCCAAGTTCACACCTGGAAACTGGGTTTACCTGCAGTCGGGTTTCACTGTGAACGAAGTCCAGTACCTTTTGAAGGAAATGGCGGCGGTCCAGATTACCCCGACACCCACGGTGCAGGCAAATGGCAACGGACTGAAACAAGGTCAGTGGATGGTACTCCCTGGTTCTGGACGCCAGGCAACTTGTGCGGCAAAGTTTTGTCAACAAGGATGTGCCACTCAAAAAACTTTGGCGCGGGAGACCGGGAAGAAAGTGGAACAGCCTGTTTTGGGGGCACGTGCGCCACGCGTTGCGGTAATGGGCAAACGCCTGGTGAATGAAGTTTGGGTTGAGACAAAGTGTCAATTCTGCTTGAAGTTTGCCTGCTGCACTCGTGTGCCAGCGAAATTCATGAAGATCGCGGGCAAGCCTACCGACCTTCCCCTGCACCCGGACGTGACCTTGACGAATGAAGAGAAGATCCTCTCGGGGGCATTGACTTTCCGAGAATGATTAAGAAGACCGCATGGCAACGAGTTAGTACGCACAGATAGCTCACAGGTTAGGTTCATGGTTAAGGTGGGAACGTGTAAGCGGGAAGGTCCCAAAGGATGAAGAGCTAGGTTTCTAGTTTTTGCCGCAGCATTAGTAGTTGCTTCCATGAAATGGGCCAGCCGAGTGTGTTGGAACACCGTTAACTATGAGGGTATTAGATAAATTTCTGAAATAAATTTTTTTGATATTTACCACTTTAGTGAAATCCTGCTCAAAAATAAAATTGTGATTACGAACCCGGCTTTGCCTTGCTGAAGTATCCCAAACTACCCCACGAAAACGAGTCAAATTTTGCAAAATTGCTTCACGAACTTGCCAAAAACTCATATTCAATCCTCAGAACCTCGTCAGATGTGTAAAATGCGCACCATCCACCCACGCCTCAATGGCCGCGAGCCACTGGGGTCTAGCAGCTGGTGGGCTGTCCTCGAACAGGTCCTTGGCGTCCAGTACCGATAGTGGGTCCTTCGGGAGGTCAGTCTTCACATCCACCACTCCAGCCTCCTTCAGCCCATCACGCGGAGTCTTCACAGCATAGTCCGCTCTCCGGGAGAGGGCGTCAGGGACCAGTAGGAGGGCACCCTTCACGTACTCCATGCGGGGAACACCTACTTCCACCAAGTCCATGTACCACCGCGCTTGGCGCCTGCTGAGCTCCCTTCCAGGTGACATCAGCCATTCCATCCAGGGGTCGGTGATCACCTTGCAGACCGAACTCGGAGAAGATCAGGTAATGCCTCCAAGTCACCATGGTGCAGTGGTGCAGCGCGCAGAGCTCTCGCTCATCCGTGTGGTAGTTCTGCTCTGCTGCGGAGTAAGGCAGCCTAATTACCGGTAATTTGGAAATGGGCCCCGGTAATACCGGGTAATTTACCGGTAATACTTTCGGCGGTATTACCAAAGTATTACCGCCTGCACGAAATGACCTAACTTTCGCCTCGGGGCGCGGAAACTGTTTTTGAAAATTTCTATGGATAGATAATGGCCATTAAAATTGTTTGGGTTTGTGCTATAGCACATGCTAAGCAATGTGAGTACATAATCAAGCGAAGCATTTCGCAGAGATGTGCAGACAGAAGTGAGCACACGTTTTCTCGGACTGCAAAGTTTGCTGGTATCCTGCCACGTCGTGAAACAAGCTCAATAAGAACTCGTGCTTGTCACCGAAGCCAGACTGGCCACGCAGGGGAGTGCTCAAAGCGTCGTAGATGTCTTTGGGCACTCTGTGCACGTTGCCATAGGAATCTTTCCAATCGACTAAATCGACGCCCCAGGAGTGAGGGACATATCGTCCCCACAAGTATCCGCACCGGATGCCATCCCTGATCCGATCGAGAACTTTGTAATGAAATTTTGGACTGTTCGAGGTCCAGGTCGCTCTCTAGCACACCCGAAAGCTTGGCGTGCTTTCGGGTGTGCCGCAAAGTTTCTAGTTGATCCATTGCGAAAAAGCTATCGCCGCCGATCTGGTCATCATCATTTCTGGTAAAATCGACGGTAATCTGAGCTCGACTCGGTAATTTACCATGGTAATACTGCATTACCATGGTAATTACCGGTAAGATCCTCAAGTATGGGAGGAACCCGATTATGGGGCTCGGTAATACTCGGTAATTTACCGGTAATTACCCTCCCGGTAATTACCAAAAAAAATTACCCGGCTGCCTTACTGCGGAGAACTGGCGACTCTCGTAGGCAATGACTTTCAGTCCCTCCCCAGTGTCCTGCATTAACACTCCTCCCAGTGCTACACCACTGGCGTCTGTCTGCACCAAGAAGGGGGCAGTGCCATCCGCCGCCTTCTTTATGTCCGGGAGGGCCAGTACCGGGGCAGAAGAAAGTGCTGTCTTCAGCTCCTCGAAAGCCCACTGCTGCTGTTCTCCCCATTCCCACGGCACATCCGTCTTGGTGAGGGAGGTGAGGGGCTGGGCGATCTCGGAGAAGCAGTGCACAAAACGGCGGTAGTACCCCGCCAATCCAAGAAACTGCCGGACCTGCGTCACCGTCTCCAGCCGTGGCCAGTCCTTGATCGCTGCCACCTTGTCATGCTGTGGCTGGCAACCCTTGGCCGACAGGGTATGGCCAAGGAATCGCAGGGACTCCTTACACATCTGTGCCTTGGAGTCCTTAAGGTACACACCAGCTTCTTGACAGGTATCCAGAAACTGCTTCACGTGATTGTAGTGCGCCTCGATGTCATTGCCCTTAGTAAAGACAACCACGTCGTCGATGAAGATACGCACGAAAGGGAGGTGTCCCAGTGCCCTCTGCATGCGTCGCTGGTACTGGGAGGGGGAGTTCTGCAGTCCCTGTGGCATCACTAACCACTCATACGCACCCATCTGCGTGGTGAACGCCGTCTTCTCCACATCCTCCTCGGCCATCGGGACTTGCCAGAACCCGTCTACAGCATCGAAGGAGGAGAAGAATGTCGCCCCCTGCATCTCATCGAACATGAGCTGAATGTCCGGCAGTGGATACCGATCCCGAACCGTTTGCTGGTTCAGCTGGCGGTAATCCACCACCAGCCGTAGAGTTTTGGGATCCCCCGGCTTTGGCACCATCAAACAGGGGGCTGCGTATGGGCTGCAGGAGGGTCGAATGTACCCTTTCTCCATCAGCTGCTCCACGCGCTCACGTAGCTGTCGCAGCTCTTCCACCGACATCCTGTATGGCCTTCTGTAAGATGGTCCCCCCTCCGCGTCGGCTTTGCGGGTGATCCTAGCCATATCCTCAGTGGTGCGCCGCAGCTTGGACGCCTCTGGCAGTGCTTTCCGCAGCGTCTCGGAGTATTTCGTGAAAAAGTCCTGGAACCGTTGCCTCCAGGTCGGTGATATCTTGGCGTCACGGGTGTCCGGATCTGGAGGCTTGACCGAGGCCTCATCAGCCACCTTCTCCTCGCCCGGCAGGTCGGATGCTACCGCCGCGAAGACACCCTGCGACCCATCCTTGGCCGCCTCCGCCATGATCAACCACTGCGGCTGCGCCTCCATATCTTCCGCCTGACGCCGGGTCTCTGCATGAACCAGGTGTTTCTTCAACTGCGCCGCAGTCAGGAACACCTCCTCTATGAGTCCTGCACCCTGGGCCTTGCCTTGCGCCACGCCAGGGCTACAGCCGCTCAGGGTCACACGCTGAGCCCCCCTTCGACCTAGTGGAGAAGGACACCGAGCCATTATCGGCGTAATCCAGGGTCACTGGAGACAGGCTGCGGAGCCATCTGCCGCCTAAGACCACATCCACCTGAATACCCAGCGGTAACACCCGGAGCATCATGTTGTTTTCGCAGTAGTCAACACCCTTCGCCGTGTGAGCCTTGAACTTTGAGTGTGCCACCTCGCCAGTAGTCTTCACAGATCCATCTGCCAGAGTTACTTGCATTGGTGCACCTTTGCGAATGGTAAGGTTGCACCGTTTGGCACACTCCTCAGACACAAAGTTGTCGGAGGCGCCGGAGTCGACCAGCACCTTGATCATGTGGCCACGCAGGTACGCATAGAACACTAACAACAAGGGTCCATCTTCATCTCTTACCGCAGCCAGAGTACTGGCGAGACGGGAACGCGCCGCGTACCGCCACTTAATGGTGCCATCCTTTCGGATGTGCTTGCAGTGACGGTCCTCCGGCAAGGCGTGCGACTTCAATGCACATACGCTGGCAACGTGTACCCCTTGCCTACCTGCGGCGTGGTCTGCCGCACTGACAGGGGTGTCTTCACTGTCGACATCGGTGTCGCTGACATGTATGGCACCACTGTCTATAGTGGCATCGCTGGTGGCATCACCGTCAGTGGCACTGACATGTGTGGTGCTGGCGTCAGCATCAGTGGCACTAATATGGGCAGAATCGCTGTCCCCAGCGCTGTCGCCGATGGCATCATCGTCAGTGGCGCTGATATGGGTGGTGCTGGTGGCGGCAGTGTCAGTGATACTCACGAGGATGGAGTCGCTGTCCCCGACGCTGTTGCTGGTGGCATCACCGCCGTCAGTGACGCTGACATGGGTGGTGCTGGTGGCGGCAGTGTCAGTGGCACTTACATGGGTGGGGTCGCTGTCCCAGGCGCTGTCGCTGGTGGCATCACTGTCAGTAACGCTGACATGGGTGGTGCCGGTGGTGGCAATGTCAGTGGCGCTCACGTGGGTGGAATTGCTGTTCCCCGCGCTGTTGCTGGTGGCATCTCCGTCAGTGGCGTTAGATCCAGTAACAAGGGTCTCCTCTGAGATGGGGCGTGCAGATTTTGGACTCCACCTAACTGCTCGAACTGCTGCAATGTTCAGCACATCGGTCATCTCCTCCGAGGTCAGGCATGTGGGAGATATCTGCCGCGACCCAGCCCGCGCCATGCGCTGCGTGAAGTTCAAACTGTCGTCTGATGAGGCGGGGAAGGACAGCGGGTGTTGCATGATAACTCTGCGCCGCCCTTCTGGGGTCCAGGTCTCCTCGATCACTCTCGCTGGTGCCTCCTGTCGTTGCTGCGACCGGGCATTCCCCTGCTGGCTGATGGTGTCAATGAGGGTAATCCCTTGCGTCGGGCCATGCACCCCCTCAGTAACATTTGCGGGTGCCACCGGCCGCTGCTGCGAACGGGCGTACAAATGTCCGGGAGTGTCTGAGCATACCTCCGGTGCCGGCGCTAGAGGTGGGCGTGTATGGGAGGCCTCCACCGGAGCGTCGCAGCAGCTTTCCTCACGGTGCTGATGACCCCCATATGCTTGGAGACAAAGTTCCTGCATTCTCCGCGACTCTGCCACACGCACTGAGCGAGGCGGTCTCGAGCGTTTTCGCCCACTCCTCGACGGCCGGGAAGGGGAGGCCACCGGACTGTCGGCGTCACTGGGCGGCGTGTCCCCCGGAGAGCGTGATTCGGGGACAGCAGAGTGCACCTCCGCTGCTGCGTTGGCTTGCTCCGCCCGCTCGATAGCAGCCACAGTCTCCGAATTCATGCCCCGTGATTCAGCCTGCTGCTGCGCACGATACTGGCTGCACTGGATCTCCATCTCTGGAGTGGGAGACATCTCCCCCTCGGTCTCCATCCATGGCATCTCCAGCACCAGCCTGCAAGGCGGAAAGGGTCCCAAAGTGGACCTTCCGCTGCCCTCGATGAAACTTGCTAGTCACTGCCCGCCAAGCCATAGCCCCGCGGCGACGTATCTGCCTGACCGGAGAGGAGTCCGAGGGTTCTAAGGGGTGAGTGACGAGGGCTGAGTCCTGCTGCTGCTGAGCCCGCCTACTGCGACAGAGGCGGTACTGCCTCTGGATCACCAATGCCGCAGCCTTCCTGCGTTTTCTAAGGCGCCTGATCCCCAGTGCCTGCCATGCCCGCGGATGCTGCTTCACTGCCCTCGGGCCATACTCACTGCTGGCTGCATGCAGTTTCTCAGCCGGGGACAGCTCCCTCCATGCAGAGCACAACATTTGAGTCCGCGCGTCCCCGCTGCCATCCCCCTCCTGCATGCCCTCCTGCAGGCGGTCTCTAATCATCGAGCTCAGCCCCGCTCTCCGCTGCCCATGCAAGGCAGGAGACGTTGCGGAACGCCGCGTGGCAAATCGCTGGTTTTGCTCGAGCAACTTACATGCTGCCTCGGGGGACTTCCGTAGCTGCTTCTTCAGTTTCTTCATCATGGCGACAGGCGATAGCAGCCCAGGTACCCGTCTCCATTTCCAGAATTCTAACCGTTGCCGCTGGTCCTCCAAGGAATCCTGGTACACATCTGACGACCCAAGCGCGGGCAGGCGCAAGTATCTGTAGTCTGTGGCCCGAGGTGGGGGCCTAGTCACCACAGTATGATCCCGGTGTGCTCGACGCCATCCTCGTGCAGGCAGTGGTTGTGACTTCGGGGCCATTGCTACATTCTCACTGGCACTGGATAGCCGGTGTGTGGGTCTTCTACCAGTGAACGAAGGCCACATTTGAAGAGTGGGGCCGCGTGGGCGATCGCTGCCTCCTCAGTCGCTTCTGGTACGCCAGAGACTCAAGGATGGTGGCGATCTCATCCCCGAGGTCTGTATGTATGTCCGCCCACGGTGGCACCCATGCCTCCTGCTGCTGAGGCAGCCGGGCGTGGTTCACCCCTCCTGTCTGCCCCAACACCCCCCGTCCCGTCTTCAAGTGCTCGTCCAAATAGGTTTTTACTCGAGGGTTCATGCCTTTGTTGAAGAATCCCTCGGGATCGTGTTCTCCACTCTGGAACAAGTCACAACTGTCGCCGCCGATCGAGTTTTGTGTGATTTTTTAAAAAGCTTTACAGCCGCTGGACTTGTACAAGGAGCACTTATACTTGTGTGTAATATCGCCCGTACGTTTTCTTAGCTATGTGAGCTTTGTCCGCCTTGGAGAAGCCATCAGAATAACACACCGCCTTAATTCTCTCCATACATCTGTCGAAAGATGAAGCACTGAGCAAGGCCACCCACTCTTTGCGCTCGTGCGTCCGTGTCTGCTTGCGCGTAGAGAGTTCCTCAATTTCATCCTCGGGATCAGAATCCTCATAAATTTCTCGTCCATCCTTCCCGGGGCTAGTGAACTGCAGATTTTCCTCCTCTTGGTCCATGGCACCTGTGAAGTGTTGGGAGTGTGCTAGACAAACTAGTTGTAATTTCTTTTGGCGCTCGATTGAATTAAGCAAGGTTACATGTGACATATAATATATTCCCCCAAAATGATCATAATTTCTATTCCCCATTCCCCAACACTTTTCTATTCCTGAATGATTGTGCTACCCCTCAAAATCTCGGTTGAGGTAGGGTGGGTATTTCCCAATATTCCTTAAGATGGCTCAACACCTAAATGACGAATCGCTATACTGTTGGTACTGATGCTGTTTTCCAGGTACGCGCTTTATTTTCACGTTTCTGGCGATAACTCGAGTTCTAAACATCCATTTGCTACGATTTTTCGCCCACCTTATAGAATGGAATCATGCGGATGGCATGGCACCATGTTATCACTCACACCGTTCATACCTCAATATATGTGATCCACGTTCCCCATACTTAAGGAAATCCGACTGAACCCATTCCTGGGGCATTTGCGATCATGCGCCATGAGCTTCGCACCACTATTGGCTTCATGTTCCGAGTGGGCGAAGACTTATCATGTTGTATACCAATGCGGAAAACTAGTATGTACTTCTACATACATATTCTGGATATATCGAGTTTGATGGCCTTCGCATAGTTCAGGGACCTTGCCTTAGCCTCAAATATGGACATCGATACTTCATACATGTCAAATAGTCTACCAACGTAGAAGTTATGGCAATTTCCGCGCACGTACTGATGCTACACTGCTCAAACCGAATTCGCCATTTAGGTGTTAAGCCACCTTAAGCTAATTAGCTCACGGGGGCTTCCTCGAAGGCGCTTTCAAAATTTGGAGACCCATGTTGCCAGGATCTCGAGCTGCTATTTCTGCTGTGTCTTACCAAAAGTTTGATCCGAGGTCATCTTGACCCTCAAAATCTCGGTTGAAGTAGCATGGGTATGCAGAAACCGGGAAAATCGCTCAAATTTTCCTAAATGTTGCACTCTCTTGGATACTTCCCAAAATTGCTCAATGGGAACTTAGGCTCGCCTAATTATAGTGTACATAGTGTCTAATAGAAGACATCGCCGCCGTCATTTTGAGCTAAAAGAATCTACCTTCCGGTGCCGATAGCTCCCGTAATAATTGAAAACGTTAAGGTGACTTAAGCCACCCTAAATCGCTGTTAGGGTGGCTTAATCCACCCGGAGGGTAATCGCCACTTAAGAATCATACAATGTAAGTTGATTACAGTAAATACCCAATGTTAAGAAAACCGGAGATTTGGGGCCAGCCAGCAATATTCGCCAACTTGGGTAACCCCCCCCCGCCAGCGCCAGCGTCCTATGAAAATCGCTAAGAATAGTGGGTCATTTTGTTTCAATCAGCCAGCAATTTTCTTAGATTTTCGGTGATCAACCCGTGAAAATGCGACATTCTTTAAAAAAATCCGCCTGCGGCGCACCGATAAGAAATACGGCGCAAGCGCCCATATTTCTTATCACCCCCATATTTCATAGCTCAAAAAAGCCAACCAGCAATATTCACCAAATCGGGTACCCCCCCTTCCCACAGCAAAGCTGGCTACTTTCTCATCGGCGGGTTTTCTTATTACTGAGTACTTACTGTAATAGGCGAAATTTATTTCCTTATTGGCTACTGCCCGACGGTCCGCTCCTATGACAAGGACCGTAGTGAATTCGGGTTAGCAAGTGCGTTTTTTAGATATACTTGATATATGAGTGCTTGAGCATCATTTTTAGGTGTCAAAGAATTTATCTTGAACGTGGTTTGGGCGATATACTCGATTTGGACATATGGGGAGATGGTGGAACTAGTGGGGGTAGCATCGCTTGAAATTAATTAAAATGACCGGTCCTATCACAAGGACCGGAAAGGGCGGAGCTTCGTTCACTCATCAAATGGCTTTAGAATGCGTATAGCGCCCAAACCTAACATATTTGGGACCTGTTTATGCCATATATCATGAGCGCTACCTTGGAAACCCATAATATGCCCACAAATATAGCTCACTAAGTCCACACATAGAAGAAATAAGAGAATTCTTGAAAATCGGTGATAAAAAACCCCGCACCTCTTTAGCTTTGCCGATGCATACAAGTCATAAACACACTATTCGATGAAAATGATATTATCATATGTCATTTTTGGATTTATATATATTTCAAAAAAATCAGGGTTTAGTGATATTTATGCGCGAAATAGGGATACATAAAGGCAACACGGTAGAAAAGTGCAGTATGCGTACAATGAAAACACCGAAATATGCATACATGTATCATTCTTTATTCAAATGTTTACGAGTAGAGTACTTTTCACCCTATACCGTCGAGGCATGACTGATACTATCAGTCAGGGCGGTCGACAAATCCTACTATTTTATTCATCATTCTCATCTTCCTCATCTGCATCATTCTCTTCTTCCTCAGATTCGGCAGTGGCCGCTTCCTTGCCCTTCGCCGTCGGTTCGCTCTTCTGTTTTGGCTTCGTCTCGGCGTCCTGATCGGGCTCGTTGTCGAAATTGATCAGCCGTTGCTGCGCAGAGCTGACCATGAACTGGTCGTGGTCGAAGCCGATCGCGTTCATACCACACCTCATGGCGGCCATGGACGTCGAGCCGACGCCGCAGGAAGCGTCGAGAATCCAGTTGAGTGGATGGCCGTTCTCATCCATCTTGCCCGGATTGTCACCGAGCATGTGGCACTGGATCAGCTCCATCAACAGAGCTTGGGGTTTCTGATGGTTATTCACGGCTTTGTTGTCGCGTTTGAACATCTGGTGCACAACCGGGAAGCCGCGCAAAAGTGACGCGCGGCTCACACGTTCACCTTCTCCAGTATCAAAGTTGAACATCCACTCCGGCTTTTTAGTAGACTCCCCCTGGGCATCGCTCTTTACATGGTACCCCAGGACGCCACATTCAACGTCATTGTAGCGCACGGTCCTGTTGGGGTTCATGTTCACGTTCTGCTTGTGCCAGAAGAACCGCTCCGCGCGGCCGGAGCAGTAATTGTCAATCACCTCCAGGAAATCGCTTTGTTGGACGAAACCGCAAAAGATAGCGATAGTCCATGCCGGGGCGGTGGTCTTGGCGTTGAAAGACTCCAGGAACGGTTGCACCTCCTCCTTGGTCATCGCGTCGGGAGTCTTCTCCTTGTCAAGGGCGTAATTGCAGTCGATGATCGTCCCCGTGAAGGGCAGCCTCGGGACGTCCTTCATATCGCTCATGCTGCCCTTGACGATCTTCCAACGAGGGAACATCGGCACGTTCGTCTCATGTGTGGGCTCGTCCTCCTCAAGGCCTGCCTCTCCTGGAACCTTAAGCTCCGGCCCCTCGGTCCGCGCCTCCCGATAGAGTTTGATGTCGACTTTCACCTCGACCTGTTGCAAGCCTAGGATGTGCCCCGCGCGTGGCGCCTGCGCTTCTTGGAGATTCGCCCGCGCGTTCTCGACGTAATTCAAGATCGCGTGCGGAACTTCCCCAGACCCCCCCGGCGCGCTCCCCCCTGAGTTGAAGGTAAGCAGCCGATCAACGACTCGATTTTCTCTTGGGAGCTCCAGTAGGGGGTGAACTCGGCCTTGAATGCGTCCCAGGTTTGCAATCCCGCCGCGGACACCAAGTGCTTCTGCACCATGCGTTCCTTCTTGAAAAAGAAAAAAAAGAAAAAAAGAAAAAATGTGACTCTTCCTACTGGAAGCGTGATATTTGAAGGTGCACAGCTGTTACGCCTGCCCCTAGTCACATGCACAATCAAGGCGGCTTCTTACTGTTTTTTAGAGCCTTCTCCTTCTCCGACCTGCTGTGTGAAATCAACATCTTGGCAGCCCATTCCACCGCGATGCTACTGATTTTCTTGAGGAGGGCTTCCGCTTCCTTCTTGTTGAAGCCGAGGTGTTGCGTGAGAGCCCTTGCGTTGTGTTCATATACCGACCCCGTGGTTCCGAAAACCATCGGGTGAAAGAACACTTTATAGCCTTTGGATCTGAGTAGCTCCATAAGGGGCTCATACTTGTTGAGTTTATCGTGAAGGGACACATACCAGCGAGTGTCCCACGTGAAGGCCACCTCTATGAGGTGGATTTCTCCCACATCCTCCCTGTGGGTGTTTTCCGGCCTGCCTGGGGGGGCGTCCCTGACGTCCTCTGCACCCTTGATCATGACAATATCTACAAAGTGTGGTATGTCGTCCGGGGGGTCCTTCGCCCCCGGGTGGTCCCTTCCGTCCCTACGGCACTGACCCCTTCTGAGTACGAAGTCCGGTATCGGGCGGGTACATTTGTTAGTCCCGTCGAGCCCAGCGTGGTGCGCGATCCAGATCGGACTGGCGCCCGTTCGTCCCTTCCTGATCGCTTCGTAAAGGGTCCTTGCCACTTCGTTGTGCCTGGCTGTGGCCATGTTCATGCTGGTCTCGTCTTTGCATCCAGCCAGCCTGTGTGCCGGAGTGTCCCTCCTCCCGCAGAGGGCGCAGTCCGGGACCGGGTATTTGTTCGGCCATATGAGGTGCTTTCTGGCAGTCGTCATGAGGACCCCAAACCGGCACCTTAGAATCAGGGACCTGAGCGTCGGTGGAGTAACCTTCCAGAAGTGATTGGATATTCCTGGTATCGACTTGTCCTGGAGAATTTCCCGCGGGGGCTCCTCCAATCTTCTTCCCATGTGTGTCTCGACTGCGGCAGCGTCTGCGTGGCTTGTGGCGGCCCTGTCTCCGTTTCCCCGGTGCATGGCCTCCCGGTCCCTGTTTCTCTTTCTTTTTCTCTCTGGGGCCGCCTCCTGGTAGGCGTCTATCGCTTGTTGTGGAACGTCCGTCAGGTTCTGGAGTTCCGACTCTCCCAGGTCCATCTCCATCATCGAGCGGCACAGACCGTCAATTGGGTCCTCACGTTCTGCCTCCTCGATCGCTTGCATCATCTCTCTGTCTGGCGAGTTCATGGCCCCCCTCTCGCCCATGTCCAGAGGCGGCCCCCGCGTCTCATCGAATTCCCAGAGTAGGTCCCACTCGTCCTGAGTGGTCACTTGATCCCGCGGGTGTTCCTGTTCCTGGTCGCCCGGCTCCCGTCGCTCCGGCGGGTCGTCCTGGCTCCAGGGAGCGTGCTGGAGTTCCTCCAGGAGCATCGGCTCCTGGAGATTCTCCCCTGGTGTCCCCATTTCCACGTTCTGTCGGCCCCGGTCGGGGCCTTGGGCTGGCCCTGGGGCGCCGGTCGTGGGGTTCTTTGTCATAGAGCCCTCTACTGGGATGGCTCCCTCCCGATTTCCCCTGCCGGGTGTTCCCCATTCTTCCCACGGGCTGCTCGGGGGCTGTAGCCATTTTCTCACTGACCTGTGCTGTGTCGATTTTAGTGCAATCCTTCCTGCCACATACCTTTCCACCGCCCCCTCCCCCTGCAGGGGCCTCATCGATTCACCATCTCGGGCATTGGCTACGAGCGTGTACATGGTCCTGTTGTCCCATGGGTCAATTTGGGTGGTGCCCTCCTGGTTTTCTGCTGCCTGTTTGGCCGCCTCATCTGCCTTGTCGTTGCCCTTTACCCCCGTGTGGCTTTTGACCTTCCTGAGTGAGACCTTCGTTCCCTGGCTGTTATGCTGTTCTACCAGGGAGAGTATATCCTCAAGCAAATCCCTGTGTCTGTGGCCCTCCATCGTGTGGGGTCTGGATAACATGTTGAGTATTTGGTACATACTGCAGAGGCTGTCCGTGCAGATTGCTATCTCGCCCGGTGTTGTGCATTCTCTGGCCCTGAGTGCCGCGTGGATCGCCAGGAGTTCCGCCCTGTTGATGGTGAGGTGTCCACCCGTCGACCACGTGCCCCTCCAAGTTCTGGGGTTTTCATCCCCTCTGGGGTCCCAGTAGGCCGCTCCCACTCTATGTAACCCCCCTTCTTCCTCTGGGTCCAGTCGCGACCCATCCGTATAGAGGAACGAGGTTGCATCCCAGGCTTTGTTGATTTCCTCTAGGGTTCTGGAACGTCCGGTTTTGTGCTTAATGGGACACGTGGGGAACCTCTCCCTTACTTCCGTGTGTCCCCTGTCCCTGTCTTGTCTGCTGAAGAGCATGGGAGCGCGCTCCATTGCCTTTAGCCATCTGGCCCTCGAGTCCTCTTTGATCTTGTCCAAAGGCCATGCCGTGTTCGCCGCATGGTACTCCGTGATCGTGACCTCGGCGAGTCCCCTGTCGCGCCATGTTTGTCTCATGGCCCTCGCCGCCTCCGGGGTGCGGTCTTCCTTGGGGACCTCACCCCCTTCGTTCCCCCATCCCTGTCTGCGCGACATGCTCGGTATTTCCCATTTTCTCATCGGGTGAGGGTCGAAGATCATGTCGTATTGACTAGTGTTCTCCATCGCGTTTTTGACCGCCGCCATGTCTGACACTGCGTCCGAGGTGTGGACCCTCGGGTTGGCCGGCCTGAGGTTCCGAATCGTGTGGTACTTACGGACCGTGCAGTACGTGCTGCGCTGCAGGGCCTTCCCGACTAGTTCCGCCGCCCCTTCTGGGTCCGGGCAGAATTTTTGCCATCCCTCTGCGTTGGCAACAACTAGGATCCTAACTCCCCAGTTGCTGTAGTCCTTCTTCGTGACGCCTGATACTGTGGTGCCTCCCCAGTGGTCTGGGGGAAGGAACGTAAAGCTTTTTCTTGGGATCACCCCAAATTCATGTATCCTAGTATCTCCATACCTCCTGCAGTATGCCTTGGCTGGCGTTCTCGTCCAGGCCGGGTAAATTCCTACCCCCAGTACCGGGGTTTTCGCCATGGTGGACATCAGGGCCTCCTGAAGCGCTTTGTCTAGGTCTGCCGCTGTGTACTCCGGATTGAACTCGAAGGCGCCCAGTTCTCCCCATCGGGTGTCCCATGCAGACCCTTTGGATCCGAAAATCTTGTCCCTGTCGAACTTGGAGCAGTATGTCGCCGTGTGGCTGTGTACGTTGAGCGGCGACGCGAATATCTCCGCCTGGATCCCGAAGGCCTCCTGGAGCGCTTGCATAATTTCTGGAGGGAGCGTCCAGTGATTTTGCAGTGCAGTTTTCTTGACTTCCTCCTCCTCCTCGCAGGAATATCTTTTGAGCAGGAGGACTACTTCTGTGGCGAATCCGTGGACTGTGCCCAGCTGTGGCTCCCGCTCCTCGAAGGACCTCCGTCGCTCTTCCCCCGCCCTTGTATGGGTCTGATCTGCGCTGTCCGTGCCCGCCGCGGCCACATATCTGTCGTAGAGCCTATCGAGTACCTCTTCTTTGAGGGCGCCTACCATCTTGCCCCGCTCGTCGTGCGCGAACACGTGGTGCCTGCCTGTCTCTGTCGTGAGCGTGCACTTGCCCGAGGGTGCTGCGTCCCAGTCTGGGTTAAAGGGTTCAGTGTCTATGTTGAGCTCGGTGACCCCCGGCCAGTAGTGGGCATGCCTCGTGGGAGCTCCTGACAGCGGTTCTCTTTCTGTGTGTCTCCGAGCCTGCTGTGCTTCCCGCTCCTTGTTGTGGAACGTGTCGGTCTCTCGTTCGGCTCGGCTCGGGTTCATTCCCGCAATTCCTCCTGTCAGCAGTGTGTCCTCTTCGACCCATGTCTCCCCTTGTGGGCGAATTGGCCCAAGCAGGTATTCCCTGCTTCCCCAGTGCGTCCTAGCCGCTAGGATTGTGGTGTTCTCGGACGCCTCAACGGCCTGGGGTTCCTCCTCCGTTTCTTCGAGCACTTCCGGATCATTGGCAACCGTCGGGCCAGCGCCTACCGAGAGCTCCATGGTGTCTATCCTCCACCACCTGTTCCTGCTCCGGCAGTCATTAACAGGGGGGTGCGTTGCCCATGCGACCTGTTCACTGCTTACGAGGTGCGTGGCCATCAGCCTAACCGCGTCTCTCGAGAATCCGATTTTGGCCGCATGCTGGAACAACTCCCCCGTCCTGACATCTCCTTTGGACAATTGAGCGAGGACCCATGTCCTCAGCATCATGATCTGCGCCGCGGTCCCTTTCCATTTCGTGCCTCTGCCATCTTCCAGGCTAACTGTGACCCGGTGGGGGCTTGTTTCCCTCTGGGGTGTCTGCGCAGGCGGGTTCGGCCTGGGTCTGATCTCCTCGCTCTCCATTGTGGCCTGGGGGCTTTGTATGATCTGCCTGGTCCTTTTCTCACCGACCTTCGGGAGCTCCCGGGCGTGCCTGGGGGTTTCTGGCACCGTGTTTGCCTGGGTCTGCCTGGTCGGGCTCCTCCTGACTTGCATTGGCCCCGCGCTTGCCTCTTCCTGGATTTCGTCATCCACCTCCTCGAAGGAGATTGGGTCATGAATCTCTCCCTCCCCGTGGAACACGTGGTGGCGCTCCCGTTGTTCTAATTCTCCTATGCGCGCCATGATTGGGCCTCTCATGGCTTTCCTGTATCCCTTGGAGGTCGTAGCTTCTCCGCCCACCGGGGGCCCATGCAGCCCGATCCAGGACTCCCACCTCTCTCCTGTGGTGGACCTATTCCATTCCTGCCACTTGTCAATCATGTAGCACACCCAGACTCCGCATTGGTATCCGTCTCGTTGGTGTGCGACCCCCATGTTGGAGACCGTTACTTTGACCGGCGGCCATCCCGGCGGTCCTGCCCACTGTCTCAGCGCCGTCAGTAGGCGCGTGTCTTCCCCCCCCATTGGGTCGTAGAGGTAGATTGAAACACTGGTGTCCTCATTTTTTCCGAATAGGAGCACATTCCAGTGGCTGCCGTCGCAAGTCAGGACAAAGGAAAATCCCTCGTCCCGGACCGTTTCCATCGTGTTGCGCATCTGCGCCTCGTATTGTTCCGACTGCTCGAACTCGGTTCCGTTGAGGGCATCCGCGAGTTTCGTCTGGTGCATCGACACTGTGTCCAAGCCCGTCGTGCAGAGGCTGTGGGTTTCCACTTGTATGGAGCTAAGCCACGCCTCCCTGCCTCTGGTGTCCGAGAAGACCCCTTCCGTCCTGTGCCTGGGGGTGCCCTCCCCCCGGGGCTCGTTTCCTCTTCTTCCTCCCCCCTTCAGGAGGCTGTCCGCATGGGACCCCTCAGGGCGGTTTCTCCTCATCGCCCTCCTGCTGCCCATCGCCTCCTTCTCGGTGAGTCTTGCTCCAGCTCTGGCTGCGTGTCGCAGGTCTGAGAGGAATTTTTCCGCCTTGGGTCTCACGCCTACGGAGTCCATTATCATGACTCTACCCCCCGGGTCCTCAAGCAGGGTGGGTCTGACTCCAATATCGTGGCATTTAAAGGCGTCTTCGTGGTCTTCTTCGTCCTTGGCGCAATAACCTGTCGCCATTTGTTTTAAGGCGTTTTTGGCTTGCATGGAGGTCGTGGGGGGTCCTCTTCTTCCTGCGTGCCACAGCGATCGCGGGCCCCATTTGGATTGAGTGGGGTGGAAGCCCTCTTCCCAAGTGGTTAGTTCTTCCCCTTCGGTCGCCTGGGGTTCTGCCAACCTTTGGAACCCTAGAGCGTTGTGTGCCTCTTTGGACGGCATAAACTGGGGTTTGAGGGTGAGGTTTTTCGGGTTGTCCCAGAATCGCGTGTCGTTGGGCTTGTCAGCGAGCGCTTCGCATATATATGGGTACAGCATGAGCATGAAGGTTCGCATGCGCCCTTGAAACCTGGCGGGGACTTTTGTTTTTGCTTCTCTGAGGCTGCACGCACGGGTGCCCCCCTTCGCCACATAAAACCCCTCCTCCACGAAAGGGAGCAGAGGCAGCAGCGTGGTCAGACTAAGCGGAATTTCCTCCTGGTCATTGACTGAATAGATCTTCACGCTCTCCTCACCCGTGTCCTGGTCAACGACCGTTCTGTGTCTGCCTTCGAGCGCACTCGGGAAGGGCTTCCGAACCGCGTTCGCAAGTTTGGAGATGACCCCGTGCTGGGTGTTAATCAGGTCCGCCAGTAGCGGTCCAGATCCTGTGAGCAAGACTTGGTGCTCACGTAGCACCGCAAGTTGCCGGGCTGTGCAGCACCTGTCGAGTTCCCCAGTTCTGACCGTACCGTCCACCTGTCCCTGCCTGCGGTTGTAATGATACCTGACTAGCCCCCTCGTGGTGGCACTAAGTTGAGAGGTCTGCTTGACATGAAAGGCCTCACTTTCCCTGAACACCTCTCTCGGCCTTTCTCGAAGGTCTTCCCTGGTGGCGGTGGCCATCTGCAGGGCGCTCGCCACACTTTGTGCGTACGTGGCCAGCAGTGGTGTGTGCCCAAGCCCGTAGGAGGTTTTCGGGAGTGCCGTGTAGCAATTAGCGGTGCCTCTTGGCAATCCATTAAGGAGCTTGTATGCCCCACCGATAATCGCGTCTAGGTCCTCGATTTCCTTGGTAGAAAAAATCCCTAAGGGAAGGGCATATCTTAGCTGTCCTATAATTGCCGAGCGGAGGACTTCCTCCTGCTGTCCGCTCGTCAGAGGGGAGTGGAGGAGCGCCTGTATCCTTTCCCTTGCCTGCAGAAAGGAGGCTTGCTTTTGGACCGTCCAGTCCCCCGAGAGGGCCACTTGTATCCCAAGGTACTTGTATGGGTCATCCGGGTGGAGGTACGGGAATCCATGCTTGCCTACCCTGGGGGTGCGCATGGTGACATCCTCGTATGTCTCCTCAGGGATTGGAGACCCTTTTTCGTCCGTTCCCGTGATTCCGCATTTGGTCTTGTTGATTCGAAGTCCACTCCAGTTGGAGTAGAGCTCCAGCTTCCTGACTTGCACTGCCAGTTGCGTTGCCGACTCCGCGATCAGGGCGAGATCGTCCACGTATGCCGCCGAGGAAGTGCGAATTGGTTTGTCCGAATCCGTGAGGCGGTGCAGATACCCCTTGTTGCCCGCCTTGAGCCAGCGTAGTAGGGGTTCCAAATAGAGAATAAAGAGAAGGGGGCTCAGCGAGTCTCCCTGCACTAGTCCCCTTTTGACCATGAGGGGCTCCGAGCTGTGGTGCTCTATCTTTGAGGCCATCCTAAAAGGTGACTTGTGTGCCTCCCCCCCGTAGAGGTCCGCCACCACTCTGACCGCGTCCTCCGGGATCCCCAGGTACTTCATGGTGTGCTGGAGTCTGTCATGCTCCACCGACCCGTAGGCGTTCTCGAAGTCCACGTAGAGAACATGCAGTTGGCTGTGGGACAGTTTGCTGTCCTCGATAACATGCTGCAGTCGAAGGAGCTGGTTGATCGTGCTTCTGTGTTTCCTAGAACCCATCTGCTCTTGGCTGTGGATACTGTTTACCTCGCAGAACGTGGATAGAACCTCCGTGACCATTGCCGTATAAAGCTTGAGAATTGTGCGGAGAAGCCCTATGGGCCTGTAATTGGAAAACACAGAGGTGTCCCCTTTCTTATGTAGGTAGACGAAGGTGCCCAACTTCCATGTGCCTGGGGTTATCCCCGCTTTCCACATCGCCCTCATGAGCGAGAAGAGAAATTCGTGGAATTCCTCCGGCATAGCCTTGAGGATTTCATTTGGTACCGCATCCGGGCCGGCTGCCTTCCCATTGGGGAGCCGTTTGACAATTTGTCTGTAGAGTTCAATAGTGAGCCTGCTCCCAAGCTCCATCTTCCTCGGTCTTTGCCCCGGTTTCATGCTATCCGGGGCTTCCGCCGCCAGCCATGGCATCTCTTCGTCCAGTTGGTCCGTCCTGGGGTGTTCGAAGCAATATGGGTCCGAGTGGGCCATGTGCCCCGAAAAGGCCTCCGCGGTGGCCACCGCCCCGACTGCCATTTTGTTGTTTCTGTCCCATATCCCCAAGGTTCTTCCTTTCGGGAGTGCGTCGCGGTCTCTGAAGACGAACCTGTGGGCTGACTTTTTCATGCGATAGTAGTTACTACGGAATTGTTGGACAAATGTCTCCCAGGTTTCGGCTTTGTGGTCTTTGATAACGGACTTGGCTTCCTGCCTGAACCTGCGCATCTCAGACTCCGCCCACCAGTGGGGGTCTTCCGGCTCCGCACACGTGTCAGGTCTGCCCTTCGCCGTGTCCCGTGGCTCCGCCATGGCTTCCTCTAGCAGTGCCGCGCTGGGGGTTTCCCCTGTTGCCTTTTCTATCGCAAGCATCTCCTGTAGGACCGCCGCTGCCTTCAGCGCTTTATCACGCTTCCTGAATTTAGCTTTTGGTAGTCTGACCCCTGTGTTGGGGTCCCTGGTGACCTTGGGCTTGCACCTGACGGTTTCGAGGGGGATCTCCACGGCCCGCATGGCTTGCTGAAGGACCCCATCAACTGCCTTCCCGGCCTCATCAATTCTTTCCCTGGCGTCCGGGCTTCCCCTTTCCGCCGCGTCGACCGCGTTTTCGATCACTGTCTTGAATTCATTTTCCCTGAGACTCGGTTGGAGCGCCGAGTCTATTGCCGCCTTCATTGAGCGTTGCAAGGCTTTGGAGATCGGGAATTGATATTTCGTGATCGGGTCGGGTTTCGCCTGCTCTTCCACTATCGGTGTGGTCGTGTGAAGCTTCCACAGCGGCACCGCCGCCACTGCCGCTTGGTGGTCGCTGCAGTGCCTGTGTGCCCTGGTGTCGATCGGGTGCCGTTCGTCAGCGATCCGCTGAAGCTCTTCTGACGCTAACCACCCATCGATTTTGTGGTCCCCAAACGTGGGTCCTTGCGGGCAGCTGATCTCTGCAAGGCCCGCCCGGTCAGACATCTCTCTCCATGCACGGTGTTCTATCCCGTCTTGCTCTCTGGGGATCTCCGCGACGTTGAAGTCTCCCCCCACCACCATGTGCTCCCCCTTCCTGGAAGCCACTGCGGCCTCTCGGGCTATGTAATCACGGATACACGTCCTGACCACCGCTTCTTCCGGGTGGGGAGGGTTGTAGACACCGAGCACGTGCACCTTCACGCCGCTTGGCAGCGTAATAACTACATGCTGTAAATACCCTTTCGCGTATCTGGGGACTTCACGGTTAGCGCGCACGTCCGTCCTGTCGTAGGGGCGTCTGAGGGCTAGGACCACCCCCCCTCTGTATGAAGTACCATCCGCCCCCCTCCGCTGGATTCCATGGCACGGCGCTGAGTGCCAGGCGCTGTAACCCAGACCTTGGAGTTTTTTTGGTCCCATGGGGCCCGCCGCCTTTGTTTCTGTGAGAACCAGCACGTCCGGCTGGTGTTCTTCGCAACTCCTGGCGAGGTCATAGTACGCGTGGTCGCTTCCTCTGATATTCCAGGTCATCAGGGACAGCCTACCTTCCTCCCCCACATCTGGTGGGGGTGTTTGATTCTCTTTATCGCTGTGGTGATTTGGTTCATTTTTAGATTCCCGTGCACTATTGCCCCAGCTGCCAAGTACGGTCTTTGCGCCTGCCCTATGCTGTCTCTTCTGCTGAGCTGGCGCCTGTCCACTTCCCGTCACTTGTTGTAGTGGCCTGAGCACTGCCCTTTTGCCGGGTACTCTACTGCTCCCGCTCCGGGTGCCGGCCTGGCCTTCCGCGTGTTCCTCCTGCTTGGTGGCGATTTGCATGACGATTCTGTGTTGTTTTGCCACCCTATTGTTTGTCGTTTTCCCAGTGCCCCCAGCGGCTCTGTGCGCCGCCCTTGGCCAGGTTGACTTCTCTGGGGATTTCGTCCAGTCGCACCATGCTGCCGCCATCACCGCGACCCAGACCCCACACTGAAAGTCATCGTACTGAGTACGGAGTTTGGTGCACGTGATTTCGGTAGGGACCCCCTGCCTTGTCCTTCTCTCTGCCCACTTTCGGGTGGCGTCCAGCAGCTCAGCATGCCCCCTCGCTCCTTCCCGTGGGTTGGGTCCGTAGGAGTCAAAGAGGTGCACGTGGGTGCCCCCCCCTTCCCCGGCCTGTTGGTCAAAGAAGAGGGCCCTCCAGTGCTCTCCGTCACACAGCGGCTGGTACGCGAACCTCCCGTTCGCGAGTAGGCCATCGATCCCATCTCTGGCCAGAAGTTTGGAGAGGAATTTGTGCTGGTTCATCTCCTCCGGCGGAGTCGGGTCAATTGTGTGAAGGTACCTGCTGAGTTGCACATCCGATACACGTCCCTCCACCGTGTAGAGGCCCCCCTCCTCTTGGGGGTTCGCGCCCCGTGTCTGGTTCCTTGGGGGGGGGGCGCTTTTCACCCCCCCCACCGCTAAGGGGGGGGGTGGAGGGTTGATCTTCCCCTCCTCTGCGAGACTTCCTGTTCTTGTCCCTATCTTCGAGCTCTTTCCTGACTTTCCGCAGCATGCCGACCGGAACAAAAACACAGTTGCTGTTCCTCCCCGCAAAATTCCTGCGGAGGGAGGTCCTCCCTGCAGCGCTATTGACATAGAAGAGGCTTCCCCCGTCCATCGCCTCTCTCCAATACCATTTCCCCCTCTTGTGCATCCAGGGTGTGTTCTTCCTTTGATTCCTCCAAACCCAGACTTCTGGGCCTTGGTGTGAGTACACAATCCCCCCTGAGGCAGAGTCGCTTAGTTGCGTTCGTGTTATTAAGATTCTAATCCCGCGGTGAGTAATAGCCAAGATTCCCATCGTTACGAGGCATGCTGAAATAGGTAGTGTGTGCTGCCGGTCCATTACGAGTTTAAAGTGTCCCGGGAGCATGAGACACGGTGACAAGAAGTGCAGCATTCTGCCAAATTTTTCGAACTCTTCTTCCCTTGGGTGGTCACCCTCTGTTATCAGATCGGGGGTGTGATCACAAGAGGCTGTTAATACAAATAAGCAATAGGTTTCATTGTTCTGCAGGTATTTATCATATGTCCTATTGCCACTGCGTCTCCCTGGCCAGCGCGTGCCGGGAGGCGTCATCTTGTGCCCCCTCCAGGCTGTGCCTCCACTAGGTGTGCTCGCCTGCCTGCATTCTGCATCTCCGTCTACCCTCGTCCGGTGCCTGGTCTCGGCCCATCGTCTCGCATCAGATTCTGTGTGCCTGTGGAGGGGTTGCATTATACCGGTCAGATCACCATCCTGGCAAGATGGCCAAGCATTCAGAACTGGCAAGGGAGCACTGACCTGAGCCCTGAGCTCGTCGAGGCGCTTTAGTGCCGCCCTGCCGTCAGGGTTGTCAAACTCCTGTGGAATTGCGGGGCCTGTCTCAGGCCTCCCATACTGCCGAGGGTCCTTGCCCAGGGCCTCCGCCAGGGGCCTCGGCTGGGCAGTGGGCTGGGCAGTCGGCTGTTGCTGGAGCTGTGTGCCCCACTGTGGGTACAGCCCCTGCGCCGGGTGCGAATATTGGGCCTGTGGCGGCCCCAATGGCACCTGGTGCGGCAGCTGCAGCGGGGCTGCCGGAGGGGGCTGCAGCTGCTGGGGCTGTTGCTGTTGGCCCAGGTAGCTCTGCCCCCCTTGAGGCATCAGCTGGACCCCGTGCTGCAGCAGCCCCGTGACCTGCCCAGACAGCTGGGTGATCGCTGACATCTGCCTGTCCGAGGCTTGCACCTGCTGGCTTACCACCTCGGTGAGAGCCTTCACGGAGTCGGCCAGCGACGCTAGTTCGCCGCCCGCCCGAGGAGCCTGCGCTGCTGGCGGCTCCGGTGGTAGCTGCCTGCCGTACCCCTGGTCCTGCGCAAACAGCTGGGTCGGCTGTACCTGACCGTAGTATGAGCCTTTGGCTCCTTTGCCCTGCCCCTTTCCCGCGTATCTGGGCCTCTGTCTCGGGGGCTGCTGTGGGCTTCGTTGGGTCATCCACCTGGACCTCGGGCTGCAGGCGATGTGAAACTTTACGTTCCCGATGTGGAAGAACATACGGTTCGTGGTGCGATGCGAGACTGCCTCGTATGTGGCAGCCTCCACCGTTACCCAGTACCTGCAGGCCTCCCTGCTGTCCCTGTCCGGGAGCGGTTGGGCGAGAGTGATGAGTTCCCCCACCCCCCTTTCTGATGGGGGGGAGGGAACCGGAAACACCTCGATGCCTGTCTGCGACCGCAGCTCCCGCTTCGCTGCAGAGAGGACCTGTTCCACCCTGTCTGCAGAGTGCCAGTGTCTGCCTTCCGGTGGCCTGGCAACCACCTCCAGTTCCCACTCCTGGAACTTTGTGATATCTGCGGTGGAGGAGTATTTGTGCACTGTGACTGGGTGCCCATAGAACTCATATGGGAGACCCAGCCGCAGTGCCCTGTCAGCCTCGTCCACTCGCGAGAACACCACGATGGCGACGTCCAGTGCTGTCGCCCTGGCCTCCTCCCAGTGTGGCCTTCCCTTACCGATGTAAACAATGTTTCGGGCTCCCCCCTCGAGCACCACTCCCGCCGAGATGCTGTTGGCCACTTCAGCCACACCCTGCCCAACCAGCCCGACGGACTGCAGGATGACCGTGCGGTCGGCTGGGAGCGAGTCCCTGTCCTGCTTCATCGGGCACCTGTGCACGTCCCTGGCGACACTGGCTTTGGGGGTGCCCACTGCCCCGTGCTTCCAGCGGTCGGCATAGCCCCACGGAGGTGGCTCCAGTGGCACCGCCGGGGCACACCGTTCGTCTACCAGGGCAATGGCTGCGTGAAGCGGGTCAGTGAATGTCGCCCTCAGGGTGCCCTGCCAAGGGGACGTGACGCTGATATCCCCCTTGGCGGGGCAGCGGCCTGTGTTCCACAGTCTTTCCTGGAGTTCCGCCAGGAGCAGCTGTTGGAACCTGCGAGTGTCCCCGTCTCCCGTGTGCGCCAGACAGGTGTAGTCAATGGCTGGGGGCACTGTCATGTTCCACACGGAGTCGTACTGCCCCCCTGGAGCGCCTCCTGTGCCGAAGATGGTGTGCAGTGGTTCCCCTGCCGGGTGTTCAAAGAGGTCTTGTGCGGTCAGGGCCCCCGCTGCGGGAGTTTGCCCAGGGTGCACCTGTCCCTGTAACTTCTCCCCCGCTTCCGCGAGATGAGCCCAGAGAAGCCCTGCTTTGAGCAGCACAGGTGCCTGTGAAATATATTCCACCACCTCTGTCGTCAATGGGAACAGCCCCGTGGGCACGGGCGCCGTCTGGGGAAGTTCCTGTGGTGGCGCTGCTTCATGTCCCGCCGCCTGCCTTGGGTCCCGCTCAGCGAGTCCCGGTTCAACTTCCATTTCCTGCGGATCGTGGTGGTAGTGTGCTTCCCCCCCCCGTCCTCAGGTGTCTGGCCCGCGTTTCCTCCCCTTGATGTTCCCTTCCAGGGGAGAGGCTCATATCCCCTAGGAAAGGTGCGGAACCTCAACAGGGATGTGTCGTTGGTCAGAGTTCTTCTCGTGAGGAGCTCCCTGTCCGGGACTCTCGGGACCACTTCCTTCCCTGTAAACAGCTCGTCAATAATGACCTGTCGTCCTGAAATGCACGGCACCCTAGCAGTTGGGATGCTCCGGGTGGGGTGTAGTCCGCTGTCGCGGAAGTTCACCTGACTCTCCCCCGTCCTCTGTAGCTTGGGCCCTGGTTCTTCGGTCTCTTGCTCGCTGACTGCCGAAATTTCTCCAGTTGCAGACGCCATTATATTATCGCCGAAAGTTTGCCGCGCCAGGGAGTGAGGATGTTTTCGAATTTGAAGTGCCCAGTTTGTAGGGCTCGCAGCCCGTGCGTAGTGCGCGGAAGAGTGTCGTCCCTTTTCGCGTCGGTTCACGTGGCAACCGTCACCTTCGCTGTCACTCTTCTGATCATGAGGAGAGCGTCGTGAGTCCTTGCATCGGATCGAAGGGTCAGATTTTGTTCCGCTGTCCGCGCTGGTAAGATCCACGGTGCCCCTTTGTTCCGCATGCGTCGCTCGCCATTGCGGTTCACTGGGCCCGTGACAGGGGTGTCGGAGAGTCCGAATCTTTTTCTCCAGACCCCTTGGATCCTTGGGCCTTTGGGTTAGCATTGGTGCCCCTCCCTCAGGTGTCGCGGGGCGAGGTTTGTGCACGGCACAGGCGGGCCCCATTCCCTCGTGCCGGATTCCTATGGGAGCGCTCGGGGCCTTAACCCCCTCAGTTTCTGCCCCCTGGGCGTGGGCGCGCTCTGGATAACTTAGCATCCACTCGGGCTGCGGGCGAATCCGCTTGCTTCCTGTTGAGCCGGGTCGCTGTGTATGGTCCCTTAATCCCATGCATTTCTCCCGGGGGGATTCATCATCCGCCGGATACTGCCTGTTCCGTACTGGGCGCCCCTCCCCGGTTTCTTGTGGGCCGAACAAGTCCGCAGTTGCGGGCCGTCCTGTGCCCGCGGCGTGTCCTTTCTGGGTCCGCCTTCCTCCCCATGCCTGCAGGGTGGGCCTGGAGGTCATCCTTCCGATCGTCATTCCGTTGGATTGTTGGGCAAAGTTTGAGTTCGTCTTGTCCCCTTTGGTGGTCCAGAGTGGGAGCTCAGCCCCCCGGGGGACACCAAGTTCCCCGTCCCTCTGGCCAACCGCCAGTGCAGCATTGCCGTTATTGCATTCGGCATGCTTGCACTCGCACGAGTCCCTGACCCTCAAGGGGGGCGCTTTTTGCAGTCGCCGGGTTGCATGTTTCTCAAGAGAATCGGTTGCATCTCCGGTGCTGCCCGCTGCCCAGATTATTTCGTTCGTCATGTTATCGCAGGAGGAGGGCACGCACTCATCACCCAGGCAAAGGTCCCTTTCCCTCCGGTGGGCGTTGTGGATATGATATATAGCGCAGCCCCCTCTCCCGAGGGGAGGGGGGTCTCTCTGAAAGCTCGCAAAACGGCGTTCGGTAGGAGAGTGATTAGGCTTTGGGGGCGGCCCGATACTGCCAGCCCTCTTACCACGAGCGGTTGCCCCTTTGTCGGAAATATTTTTAGGCCCGTACAGATCATTAATCGAGTTGCCGACACCGTGGCTCGTGCACTCGGGGGGGGGGCATTTGTCCCCGGTGGCGTGGTCGCTGTGGCAGCTACTATTATTGCAATCGCGAACATCCGCGTGCTGCCTTTCCCAGGTAGGGCGATCGACCCAGCGCTCCCTTCCAGTGGCCTTCCCCCACGTCCTGGGGGAGGTGGCCCTGCTGGCTGCCTCCCTTGCCCCTTTCAGCATGGGGTGAGGCGTGTTGCCCTGCCTATCCCCGGAGCCGGCGGCCGATGCTCGAGGGGTGTTGGTGTCCCCCGTGCTACCCTGCGGACCGGGTCCCTCGCCGTTTCTCCGCAGAGGGCCGGCAGCCGCCCCCTTTGGTCCGGGGAAGCAGGCTCCTGCCCCCTTTTCGCGGGCCCAAAACTGGGTCGGTCTTACCCCCGGTCCGCCGGTGTGCCAAGGAGTGAGATGTGCGGAGCAGAGGGTAAGGGGCACCCAAGGTGACGGTGCCCCCTGCCCCTGCGAACGGTCTCGATGTGCCCCGTGGCTTTCCGGTCCTCTGGATGCAGCTGTGGTCCCTATTGCCTCTGCCGGCGGGCCGGGTCCTTTGCCGTTTCTCCGCAGGGGGCTGGCAAGTGCTCCCCCTTCGGGGACGCTTCTTCGAGCCCCCCTTCCGCGGGCCCTCGATGGGGTCGGTCTTACTCCCGGGCCGCTGGCGTGCAGAGGGATGGAGGATGCGTAAGAGGCGTTGGGGGATGCCCGGAGCGTCGGCACCCCCAGCCCTTGCAAGGGGTCGCGATGTGCGCTGCTGCACCTGGACTGTTGAAATGCCCATGTGGTCTGAACTACCCCGGCCTGCAGACCGGGTCCTTTGCCGTTTCTCCGCAGGGAGCTGGCAGATGTCCCCCAAAACCCGGGGAAGCACTCCCCAGCCCCCCTTCCGCGGGCCCTCGATGGGGTCGGACTTACTCCCGGTCTGCAGTCGGCTATGCGTGGCGGGCGTGTGATGCAGTCTCTATTGCGTTTGGGGTCCGCAGTGGTTTTCTTTGCCTCTGCCGGCGGGCCGGGTCCTTTGCCGTTTCTCCGCAGGGGGCTGGCAAGTGCTCCCCTTTCGGGGAAGCTTCTTCCAGCCCCCCTTCCGCGGGCCCTCGATGGGGTCGGTCTTACTCCCGGGCCGCTGGCGTGCAGAGGGATGGAGGATGCGTAAGAGGCGTTGGGGGATGCCCGGAGCGTCGGCACCCCCAGCCCTTGCAAAGGGTCGCGATGTGCGCTGCTGCACCTGGACTGTTGAAATGCCCATGTGGTCTGAACTACCCCGGCCTGCAGACCGGGTCCTTTGCCGTTTCTCCGCAGGGAGCTGGCAGTTGTCCCCCAAAACCCGGGGAAGCACTCTCCAGCCCCCCTTCCGCGGGCCCTCGATGGGGTCGGACTTACTCCCGGTCTGCAGTCGGCTATGCGTGGCGGGCGCGTGATGCAGTCTCTATTGCGTTTGGGGTCCGCAGTGGTCTTCTTGGTTCTGGCCCCCCCCGTTCTCAATGGTTTCCTTCCGAGGATGGTTACACCCCCCAGGTGTCGGTTTGCAGCTTCCCGCTGAGCTGGTGGTGGGACAATGTAGAGCAGCGCGGGGCGGAAGGCTGAAGACCGAACCGGGGGTGGGTTCAGCAGTAGCTTCGGGCCAAAGCTCGGTTGTCCACGGTCCCGCAGGAGACCCATACAAGAACAATACAAGGATATTATTTTTATACAAAACGGGAAGTGTGTCCAGGCAGGCAGGATGCACTATTGGCGCTGCACTACTATGATGGAGTGGACCAGCACCCCCCGTAGGAGGGGGATGCCGTCTGCTCCTTCGTCTGTGCCCGCACAGCAGAGGTCCGCAAATAGTCGTGCGTGTCGGTAGCAGACCTTCTTGGTGAGTCGCACTGGCGGCACGTCCACCGGGAGCCCGTCTTCCAAGATGTTGGCCGGTGGCGCCGCAGCGGACCACCCCTGCACTTGAGAATATCTGACGGCCCACCTCGCTCGTACTCTCCTCCTCGGAATGCGTTGAGGGACGTGGATACGCAAGAGGCAGCCCCAGCATAGGTCCTCGTCCGGCGTGCAGTCCTCGTCGGACGAGTAGTCTGAGGTGTCCCCTGCCTGTCCCAAATGATCCCCCGGGAAGAGCCTCCCGGGGTTCGCTCTCCAGAACGAGGTCATCCCTGTGCAGGCCCACACCGGCGCATACGCTCCCCCAATGTCTGCTGGTGTGTGGGGCATATTCTCCTGCCCAATGACCTCTGCTTACCGAGGTGCCCTGACCTCTATCGTGGAGGTTATCGCCCCCAAAAGCCACGGGATGCGGTCCGTGGCGGTATCGTCCCCTGCGCAAAGGAGGGTCGCGAACTGCCGTGCGTGCTGCGCACACACCGGCCGGGCACGCCAGATAAGGTGGGTTGGGGGCGCCCCTGTACGTCTCCTTGTTCTGGCGGCTACTGGGCCTTCTGGATGTTGGAAGTAGCACGCAACAAGGGTCGCCGCCCTTCTTACCCTGGGCTTGCGGTGGTGTAGGCAACACCAGCAGTACCCGGCTTCCGTGTTCTCCGGAGTAGAATCCGAAGATGAAGGTCGAGGCGGGCTTCCCGCAGATGAAGGGCTGCAGGGGGATGCCTCTCCGAGGTTGGGGGCTTCCTCGTGTGGCGGGGAGGACATGGAGCGGCTGGTTGCGGCTGTTTTGTGGAAAGCCCTCGGACTGGAAGGTGTTCTTTATTCCTGCAAGCGGCGAGAAGGGCCTGTAGTTAGTGCCTCTCCTTGTCTCGCCAAGACTGGACGTGGGGTAGGGTTGCGGGCGGGCCACGCGCTGTCTGGGGTGTTGTCGGGTTCGGTCGGCTCGACACAGCGACGTGAGTACGCATTTTTTAAAAAATATCCCTCCTGTCCACACGGCTGCAGGAAATTTACGAATATTATAAAAATTGTTAGGAAAAAGGCACTTTTCTGCCCGTTGAGGTGCATCGCCCTCAGCCCGCACAGGTCCTTCTCTCGGGGTGTGGCAAAATTTCCTTCTTGAACTGGCTTATCATCAGGCCCCCCTCTTTTACTGACAACTCCTTCTGAATAATCAGGCGCAGATACGTGTCCACCTTGTCGAACTCCGCCTCCCCCGCCAAGCCGCCCAAGTTAATCCAGAACGTCATACCCATGGATTTGGCATTGTGGAGAAACTGAGCTTCTTCCACCAAAATGCCTGCCCCTTTAGACGAGCCCGCTCCGTGGTCCCCGCCTCCTCGTTGCACCTCGTCTTCCATCTGCAAGTAAAAAAAACATTTTTAGAATGTCTTAAAATATAGAAAAGGATGCTTTGGGGGGGTAAACACTGTTTGAAGCAAAAGTAAAAAGTAATTTACCTGTCGGTTGGAGGTGCCTTTTTTGCCAGCTTTCTTGGCGGGTCCCTTAGCGGGCGAAGATGAGGCCTTGCGCTTTTTGGTCTTCGAAGCCAAAGGGTTTTTCATGCCCTTCAGGTCAAACCTTCTGTAAGCCTCCATGATCTTAACGCAGAGGTCCCACGTCTGCGGCCGGAAATTGGCAATTGTCCAGTGCATGAAGTAGTGGTTGATTTGCACGCCGCCGAACACAGAATGCTTGGACATCGCTACTTCCTTCACATGCGTCTCCATCGACTGGTTCAAGTGAGACATTACGGGGTACCAACTTGTGACCCGATCGAGGTGAGCGTTGATGTCATCCTCCAGCGTCTTCACCGTCACGTCTGCCTCAGGGAGGGTCTCAAGGTCTCCCTCGCGCTCAGACGTCTCCACATCCTCGATGTACTGGAATCCCTTGGGATATTTCTCGATATCCGGGACTGCAAATCCATGCTCTGATTCGAACTCCGCCATTTTTTGCACCAGCCCTCCGACCTCGTAATACCCAGGTTGATAAGAGGTACCCTCTTCGGTGTCCTCGGGGACACCGGTGACGAACTCGGAGATCAACGCATCTCGGTAAACCTTGTACACGACCCCATTCTTTTCGAAAAGGGTCGAACGAAGCCCTTGCATGAACTGAGTGTGGTCTTTGCCTTTCGTCTTCTGGTCGATTTGGTTCTGCATCTCGCCTAAGAACCGAATCATGTCAGGCGTGAGACCGATGTAGATCTTGCTCTCGAAGAACTGGAAAGCTATCTCCAACGGGATTTCCTCGTGACACTCGTCGGTGGCTTGATAACAGTGCTGGTGCCCAAAAACCTTGCCTCTGTATTTTCCCGCGAGAGCTTTTTTTATGGAGAATTCGGCACGGGTTTTGACATCGTCGATCGCAACAAGACCCGCATTGAAAGGGGCCCACGGGTTCTCCTTCCTGCTGTTCTTGATCTCGTTCACCCAGCCCCTCTCTTGATCCCGGCAGGCCTCGTACCCCGTCGCGTGGTACAGGCATCCAATGGGGAGACGAAACACACTCCCTTGCTCAGCCGCCTCGTCGGTCGACATCGGGTTCGGCCACCGGTGCTCCATCTCGATTTGCCTGCACAGCTTTGCTTTCTCCTCAAAATCCATCTTTGCTGCATGCTCCACTGTTAGCTTAGCGTGCCACCCATGTGCAGCCACCTCGGCTGCCTTCCTTGCCTCAGATGGGGTGGCCACTTGAGACATATCCACATTGGCGCCCGCTCCAGTAAAAGCTCTGGAGCCACCAGGTCCTTGAAGGGCGCGTTCGGCAGCACGCTGCACATCCGTTCTCCTGGCAGCCTGGGACAAGACGAAACTGTTCATTAGCTAATGAAAGCCTTCCGCCCCGGTCAGGGCTCAGGGCGCGCGGTTCGAGGCGGAAGGCGTTCATTAGCTAATGAACGCCTTCCGCCCCGGTCAGGGCTCAGGGCGCGCGGTTCGAGGCGGAAGGCGTTCATTAGCTAATGAACGCCTTCCGCCCCGGTCAGGGCTCAGGGCGCGCGGTTCGAGGCGGAAGGCGTTCATTAGCAGAACGCGCAGGGCGCGCGTTTCGGGGCCGAAAGCGTTCATTAGCTAATGAACACTTTCCGCCCCGGTCCAGGCGCAGGGCGCGCGTTTCGGGGCCGAAAGCGTTCATTAGCTAATGAACGCTTTCCGCCCCGGTCAGGGCTCAGGGCGCGCGTTTCGAGGCCGAAAGCGTTCATTAGCTAATGAACGCTTTCCGCCCCGGTCAGGGCTCAGGGCGCGCGTTTCGGGGCCGAAAGCGTTCATTAGCTAATGAACGCTTTCCGCCCCAGTTTAGGCTCAGGGCGCGCGTTTCGAGGCCGAAAGCGTTCATTAGCTAATGAACGCTTTCCGCCCCGGTCCAGGCGCAGGGCATGAAAGGGACGTACCGAAGCCTCTACAAATGGTATCTCGCCAGCAAGTCCGAGGTCATCGATCACTGCCGCTGGTCTCCTGCTTTGCCAGAAAGGAGCTGTAATCGACGCTTTCCACGCCTGGTTTACATAGCTCGCTAGATAGAATTCTTTGCTTTTATTTTCGTCTGCTGCTCTAGTTTTCAAACTTTGAAAAGCCAACAGCCGATTTGTGTGCTTTGGAAGGCTCAAGGCTTCCTCAAAGTTTGCGCTGTCTAATTCGATCACAGTAAGCTTTCTGTTTCTGTACGCGACGAAATACAGAATTGGAGTCTCGTTCTCAATGATACTGTACGCTACGCGTTTCTCAGGAACGAGGCTACCCCCGGTTACAGTCGAAGAGGTAAATTTAGGAAAACTAAAAATTATTTCTTCATTTTGCTCGGAAGGGTCCTCAGAGTGAATCAGTAATTGCAGACTGTCCGAAGGATCGTCGGCTTCAAGGGTTCTAACAATGCTCCACTTGTTACCAAGATAGAGCTGGAAAATATGTTGAGCCCTCAGTGCTTGAAATGTTTCGAGTGTCGCCATTGCGAAATGAGAGAAATTGGCTGTCAACTGTGAAAGGGGTGTGTGTGAAAGAACTTTGAAAAAGTGATGTAACTTTAGCACAATAATAAAAGTCATTTCTGGCGGCTAAAAATGACATGTCGAATATCGATGTCAATTTTAATCAAAAATGACATGCGCTGTCGCTTTTTGATTCGGTCTGTTCAGATCAAGGATATGATTTTAAGATATCCTGGTGTCATTTGCGCTGAAATCGAGGATCGATCGATTCAGTAAGATAGAAATTCTTGGTTGACTCGCAAGTCTATATCATTTTTAGAACGTAAAAAACGGCTTCATAAGCTAATGACGGCTAATTTTGACGAAAATATGTTTTCTATTCCTTTCGATGAAGGTTGCGAGATTATCTGCAAACCGTGCCCGGGAATAGTTATTGAAGATTCCATGGAAATAGGGCTGACTTTTTCAATCATGAGCCAATTCCAAGCACAGCCCCAAGCGCGAATACGCAATTGGTTCTTTGGAACGCGCCTTTGACGTGTAGATCGGAAGTTAGCTCTAATTCTTCACGCGTTTCCGGGTCACGCGCTTTGCGCGAAATTGACTTACAAGAGATAAAAAGCAGACTTGATACAGAATTTTCAGAGACAAGTTTGGACTTGAGGAATGAAGACCCTCTTGTTTGTTTAAATGGTGAAGTAAACAAGCAGATTGTCGTGCGCAAACCGTACGAATCCGACATACGCAAGAAACAATATACGGGCGTAATTAGTATTAAGCAGCGACGTTTGCAGGCTGACAGTATATCAATGGCAGAAACAATTAAGTGCAATTGCAAGTCGCACTGCTGTCTATCTTTCTCATCGGCAGATATTCAGTCTTTTCGCGAAAATATTTTCAGTATGTCGCAAAAAGATAGAAAGGAATACTTCATCAAAGACTTGCTAAAAAACAGCTTTCGATCTGAGGACAAGTTCGACTTCAAATACTTTTTGGCCAAGAAGCAGGTATGTTTTTTTTTGAACTCGTTCATTAGCTAATGAACGGCCTCTGGCCAAAGCGCGACTCACACATTAGACACTTTGGCTACGGGAACCGTTCATTAGCTAATGAACGGCCTCTGGCCAAAGCGCGACTCACAATCACACATAGACACTTTGGCTACGGGAACCGTTCATTAGCTAATGAACGGCCTCTGGCCAAAGCGCGACTCACACATTAGACACTTTGGCTGCGGGAACCGTTCATTAGCTAATGAACGGCCTCTGGCCAAAGCGCGACTCACAATTAGACACTTTGGCTGCGGGAACCGTTCATTAGCTAATGAACGGCCTCTGGCCAAAGCGCGACTCACAATTAGACACTTTGGCTGCGGGAACCGTTCATTAGCTAATGAACGGCCTCTGGCCAAAGCGCGACTCACAATTAGACACTTTGGCTGCGGGAACCGTTCATTAGCTAATGAACGGCCTCTGGCCAAAGCGAAATTTTTCTTGGACCTTGTGATAGATTGTGTAATGTCATCACAGGAATGTGGAATATTGTATCATAAATTTCTAAATAAATTTCTTAAAGTACATTCGCGACGCGTTGGTCGAGTTGGTACGGCGCTAGGCTATGAACCTCGCACTCGTGGGTTCGATTCCCACTGAGGGTCTAGGTTGCGCAGATTTAAGGCGTGGTTTGGAGAGTGCTGACGAGCATGCGACGGCCGTCCCGCCTGCAGACGTGCAGTGTTGGGGGTGTCTCCCAAGCGTCTTAAATTGGCATGACCTACCAAAACCCTTATGCATTTTCTAGATAATGTGTTATTAATTTTTGAGTGACGGTTTTTTTTTGTAACAGGTGTGCTTTAAGTTCTACTATATGGCTTACGGCATCAGCTACGGGTATCTTCACGACTGTCGGACACGCGTGCTCGAGGGCCGACACACGTTTGTTCATGGATTGACGTACGAGGAGGACAACCGCAAGATTTCTCTGAAACGCGAGTCGGTCGTCGCCTGGCTCAAGAAATACGCCGACGAATACGGACAACACCAACCTGACAAAGAACCGATTCATCTTTCGGATGGATTGACCATCGAAGAGCTGTGGGACGAGTACAACGAGGGCTTGCAAGAGAATGAGGAGAGGAAAAAATGCTCTCTCAGTTACTTCTACAAAATATTTGACGAAGATTGCAGGAAGTGGCTCAAGATTCCATCGACGAACCGATTTTCTCAGTGCGATGTTTGCGCGTCCTTCAAGTTATTGAAGGAAGGCTTAACCAAATCTCAAAAAGGTGAATATTCATGAATAGCTTTGTGATGTGTTTATATGCTTATGTAATTTGTTCACTGACCCAAATTTGTGTATCTTGCACAGCGCAATACAACGGGCCTCTCAACAAACATCATGCAATCGCACGAGCGGAGCGCCAGAAGTTCTACAAACATGGTCGTAAAGCGAATATGACCAAGAGCATTACCATGAACAAAACTTGGCATAAGTATGCCTCGGTGATCATCGATGGCATGACGCAGTGGACCACCCGACTGCCACACTTTCGACGTATCCCTAAACATCTGGACTCTAAGGACTTCCTTGACGTGCACAACATGGGGAGCATGATCGAGAACGTGGGCCGCTTCATGGATTTCAACTACGCCAACTTCAAGGACGATGCGAACTTCCTTGTCAACGTTTTGCACCGGGATATCCTCCGCATTCAAGAGCATCGACGCAACGGGGACGGGGAAAATTCATACCCGATGCCGGAAGTATTGTATGTACAGCTTGACAATGTGAGCACCAACAAGAGCAAGTTGATGTTGGCATACGCAGCTTGGCTGGTGCACACGGACGTCTTTCGCAAGGTGAAACTCAACTTTCTGTTGGTGGGACATACGCACGAGAACATTGACCAGATGTTTTCACGCTTCTCCGTGCGTCTACGACGCAAGCAAGCTTGGACGCTCGACGAGATGATAGAGGTCGCACAAGAATGCTTTACGGATGGTGTAACGTGCGAGCACACCGAGAAGATCTTCGACTTCAGCTCTTGGTTTGATGGTCACGTCTTCGATTGCCACAATATTTTGGCACAGCAGGCTTTCAAGTTCAAGAAGAACGAGCACGGCGAAGTGGGCATGCAGTACAAACAGTATTCCATTTCACCCAAATGGTTACCCGAGACTCCATTGCCAAAGCTTGTTTCTACACCCCCTGTCACGGGGCCTGGATACATCAAGCCGATTCCTTTTACCGAAGAAGGCATCGAAAAGCTTGAGCATACCTTACAGGCGTTGAAGGACATTTTGGGCACAAAGCTCACGGAGGTGCACGAAAAGTTTTGGCGCGAGGATGTCATCGAGAAACAGCGCCACCTAACTGCTGGTGGAGAATGTCAAGCGCCCGCGATACCCTTCCAGCATCCCGAGAAAATCGCCATCGAGCGCAATACCACCTTGGTTCGACTGATAGAGGCGCCCGCGTTGGCGATAGAAGCTGCCGAGGCTGCCGCCGTCCCCGCTATACCGGTGCGCATCCAACGCCGAATTGATCGAGCGCCGATAGAAGTGTACAACGGTAAACGGAAACACCAAGGTCGAGCCCAAAAGCGAGCAGAGCAGTACGTGGACAACGCCCAGTGGGAGGTCACCTACGGCCAGATGACAGTCGGCAGCTTTGCAGTGGCTCTCGCGGTGGAATCTGAAAACGACAAGTTCGCGTTCCGCGTACAACTGAAGCGAAGCGAATGGTCGGATCCGTTGTACTTGGTGAAGGTGGAGGCGCGCTATCCGTCAACTCAACAGCTGCTATATCGCTATTTCCAACCCAAAAAGCACACCGACACCAAGAAGAAGCACCTCGGCAAGCAGCTTGCGAGTCACCCAGGAGCTTTCGCAGCGCCACCGGGGCACCGACCGTCTACCGAGACTTTCGATAAGAATGAAATAGTGCTGGCATGGAATGTGGATGCGAATGACCCCGAACGGAGTATACCGAACGAGCAATACGCGCAGATAGTCGTCGCTTTGCTTGCACAACAATCCAAACGCACGCGCAAGGACCTAGGTGACTTGAATGAATCGGATGATTCCGATGAAGACGAAGCTTTTGATAATTGCGTAGCGGTAGCGGTAGCACCTGAAGTGGACGCGTAAAGCAAGACGAAAAAAAAACATGTAAATAATATGTGTATAACGTGTATATAGATTCTGAGTCAAAAGTTCTGTGTGTTTTCACTCCTCCTAGATTTCGAAAAAGTGCATTTGACCTCAATTTTGTACCATAAAAACCATTAAATCTAATGCACAACCTGCACTTGCATGTTCTTGACTGTTAAAATGCGGCTTTTTAAGCCTATCATGAGGTAAATAAGGCAATATCATTTTCACATGAGAATATCATTTTCATCGAATAGTGTGTTCATATCAGCCCGTCTTTCAGTTATGTAAAGCGTTCAATTCATTATATATATCTGGAATAAGACTTTTACGTGCAGGATGAAAATTTGAAAATTCTAGTATATCCTCACTCGTATTTGCACATCAAGGGCAGATTCCCTTCCTAGAAATAAGGTGTGAAATTTAGCAAAAAGATAGGGTTTCAACCCCAAACCCAAACTTCAAGGTGTATATATGAACCAATATGTCTCGAAAATGTGCACAATCTTTTGCGCATGATTGGATATTATGTTAGGGTTCAAATTGGTAGGTTGACAAGCTTGCCAGACGCCAAATTCGATTGGATAAAAATTATGAAAAGATAAGAGGTATTTATCACCGTCCTTCAAGAGTTGCAACCCAAAAATGGTTGGGTGCCTTGTACAAATGCATTGGATGTGTGCATTATATGACGATATAAGGTACGTGGCGCATATTGGCACTAAGTTTAGGTCCTAAGGGTACTACGATACGGAAGATAGGGTCTCCGACCGTCAAGAGAACGTCCAAAAAAAATCCCGAAGCTCCGGTCCTTGTGATAGGACCGGACGCGATGTCCGGTCCTATGACAAGGACCGTCGGGCAGTAGCCATTATGGCATGGAAGCCGTAAAAAACATCTATAATCGACAAGGACGGATTACAATAAGCCGTGCGTTTTTAAACCAACTCATGTATTGCCGCCCCAAAACGGTAGAGAGGGCCATGGACTCCTCGTCGCCTCATGCTGCGCTCACTCAGGTGGCTTTGGCGAGGGTCGGAGGCCCATCATTGCATGGATGGACTTCGACGAAGACGAGATCATCTTCACCTTTGGGATGTGGAGAATGCGGAAGAAGAAAACAACACTCCAAAATAAACGTTTTCTATTGTTGTCGTAGCCCGCATGTGTGGATGGAATCATGCGGCAACAAATACCCTACAAATTTTGGAAACCCCAGTGCATATGTACCCGGCATGTACCGGGGACGTGTACCCAACGTGTACCGAGCGTGTACCCAGCGTGCACCCAACGTGTACCCAGCGTGTACCCAACGTGTACGAAAACAGTAAAAAACGGGGTCTGGTACATGTTGGGTACACGTGTACTCTACCTTGTACCTACGTGTACTTGCTCGCGGCGCGGCCTATGTACCCGGCATGTACCCGAAAAGGGTACATGCTGGGTGCACGCGTCCGTGTATGTACCTTTTGCCGCCTGCACATGTACCCGGCGTGTACGCATGTACGGGTACATGTGTACCGCATATGTACTCAGGTTACCGTTGGATGTTACCGTTGGATGTTACCGTTGGATGTTACCGTTGGGACACCCGGGGTACATGGTGGGTACATATGTACTTGGGACAGGTACATATGTACTTATTGTTATAAACATGCCTGGTGCTTACGTACCCAACATGTACTTACGCATCAGGTACATGCCGGGTATGCGTGTGCGCAAAAAGGTACATATGTACTTATTAATACTAGCATAATTGGTGCGTATGTACCCCACATGTACCTGATGCGTGAGGTACATGCCGGGTACGCATGTACGCAGGCCAGGTACATATGTACTTATTGAGTTTAACATACACGGTACACATGTATCTTGCATGTACCTTTGATTGAGGTGCATGCCGGGTACGCATGTACGCAGGCCAGGGACATATGTACTTATTGATATTAACATGCATAGTGCACATGTACCCTGCATGTACCTGTTATTGAAGTACATGTCGGGTATGCATGTACGCAGGCCAGGTACATATGCACCGGGCATGCACCAGTTAATGCATTTGTATGCGTATTTATCGGGTACATATGTACCCAGTATGCACTACAAGGGAAAACATTGTGGGTGCACGTACACCAGGCATGCACTTCAGCACAGCAGTAAGTAAAGCAAGCTTAGTTTATTTACATATCTATTTACAATGTTCTATTCTATTTTCTATTTCCCCTTTTCTTTTTCGCCGGCTGCTCCTCTGGCAGCTTGTCCGCGGTCCTCTTGCCCTTCGAATTGCGGGAGACGGCGGGAGCATCGTCGACGGCGGGAGCATCGTCGACGGCGGGAGCATTTTCACCGGCTTTCATGCCGATCATCTTGTCCCGATTCTTCTCGGCTTTTTTGACCCACTCCTTCGGGCCTCCAGAAAGATAAAAAGGAAGGTCCACGTCCTTTTTTTTCGTGGTTTCGTCCACCACGAAGCGGTGGATACAAAATTGTTGGGGGACACAAATGTCCCCCACGGCCACCACGCCGTTGTGGAGGTCATGCACCACTTCAGGATCGGAGACCTTTGCCGTGAGCCCCAGCTTCTCAGCAGTCTCCGTGGCTAAAGCCTGCATGGCTGAGGTCGCATGCGGGAGGAGGTCCGGGTCGAGCAAGGTCCAATGGGCCTCCAACACCTACGCGTAAAACAAACAGTGCAAAAGTCAGACATAGTACACATGTACCGAGCCTGTACTGCAAAGCAACACGAAGGGGGTACAAGTGTACTGGGTATGTACCTTTAAGGACACCCACCCATCGGGGAGGCCACCCTCCACCACCGCCTCCAGATGCTTGACCTTGGTGCCTTTCTCGTTGTCAAGCACCATGGCCGTCACCAGGGGGGTGTGGAGGAGTGGGCCGTGCGGCTTGTCCTCGGAGTACCAAACGGTGTCGTCGATGTCAACACCACCCCCCTCCCACCGCTTCTCCTCGGCCTCCACCTCCCACCGTGCACCGCATGCCATCAGGCAGACGATGTCCCCTATCTCCAAGGGGACCACATCCTGCTGGACATACGCATGTTTGGCTACTTGAGCTTCAGCTTGAGCTTCACCATCACCCTCCTCCTCCTCGCTCTCCTCGTCCGTCCCCTCAACCGCCGTCCCCTTCCCCTTCCCCTCCTCGACCCCCTTCTCCTTGCCTGAAGATCGGGCTGGGTCAACCTCCTCTTCCTCCTCCTCCTCCTCGTGCCCCTCCAGTAAGTCCCTCAATATGAGGGACTTCAGCTCTGCTCAAGACACAAAAGCAATCAGTTGGCAAGCGGGTTGAATGCTACCTCTGACAACAGGTATATACCGGGTACACGTGTACCTAGACTGTACTACTCGACAGAGGTAGCATATGCATAAGGCAAACAAAGAAGCAAACAACAAGAAATGGGATGCAATACCTTTGGAGGGGTACTCAGGGAGGGGTTCCTTCCCCATCTCCTTCAGGGCCGCCACGATCTCGGGGTTGGTGGGCCCGTGCTTGCCCTCGCACTCCACCACCACCTTCCACGTGGAGAAGGGGTGGTGGGCGATTTGGCACCTCCACCGATTGGAGGGTTTGTTGCGGGTCCACCTCCCCCAACGCGTCCGCCTTTTGAGGGCGGACGTCATCTGGGTGAGCTTGGTGCCGTGCCCCCCCCCAATGAGAGCCGCGGTCAACGGCATTTTCTTCCGACATGCGTCGACGAACAGGGCCTTTGCGGAAAGCTGGGATTTTATGGGCTTCCAGGGGTCGAGCTTTCCAGTGCTAATGAGATCGCCTGCGAAAGAAAGATGCTTACTAGTTAATAAAACAACGCGGATGTACCTACCTCTGACTGCAGGTACACGCTGGGTACACAGCAGGCACACGCCCTACGCCCTCCGGTGTGTGTAGGGTGCACGTGGACTTAGAGCGCACAACCTTGCAAAGACACATAAGGTACACGCGCACCCACGCAGTACAAAAAAAAGGAAGGAAGTTGCTAATTAATTAGCCATTTCTTACCGAAGATGAGCCTGCGCGTTTCGCAGGCGGAGCCCAATTCCATCTCTTGAGCGCCGCTTAACACAGCCACGCCAAGTTCGGCCTTCTCGCCGCGCCTCACGTTCAACGTTTTTAAATTAGTTTTATTTTGGAGGTGTGGGCGATCGGCTCATCCCGATGCCCTTTTCGGGCGCCCTTCGCCACCTTCTTCCCCCGTTTTTCCCGAGGGGATTCCTCCTCGTCCTCCGTCTCCTCGTCCTCACTATCTGAAAAACACGCCATTGCGGCGGCTTTGCTAAGGTACGTTTCGTACCTTTCCTTGGTGAATTCTTTTTGGTTGCCTTTGCACCAAGCCTTGAACTCGCGCTGATCCATGATTGCTTTGCTCTTTCCCATGTTTAGGCTGGCGCTGGTGCTGACTTTTACGGTGGTGTGCGTGGTATTGGATTTTAAGTTAACTTAGGTGGTAAGCGCCGCATCTCTTTCAAAATCCGTACTTGAAGCGTACACACTCACCACCCTCGCTGCGGACCGTGTCTTGGTCAACAGTTTCGTCGACACCTTCGTACCGAGTTCGTACCGCACGCATTTTTAAAATTCGAGTCCGTACCGTTCGAAAAATCCGACGATAGCAGTCTGGAGCTGTCGTAGCCGAGTGGTGGGGATGACCTGTTGCCCGGTCTTCGGGCCGTGAGGCGGCGGTTCAAACTCGCCGTGGGGCTGATGCGACATGAGCCGAACGACGTGTAGTGATCGGGCGCCAATAGGAGCTAATGACGCTGGCGTCTTTAATTAAGGCCCTTCAGACGCCATACCCTTTTTCGATTTGCAGTCTGGAGTTTCTATGGGGCCCAGATTTTTCCTGCCTTTGATCCACAGGTGGGAAATCGTTTTTCGCGATCACGGTGACACTGACCCCGTCGAATTTCGTGCTTGTAAGTTTTTTGACACCCCTTCCTCATCAGGTATCTTTCGTCCCGTTCGATTCGCTATCGAGCGGTGCAGCTTTTCTCTGAAAATTTTCGCGGGTTGGGGATCGCAGGCACGCAGGTCACGTACGTATCGATCGCGATCGTCATCGATTATTCCACCCCACCGCTCTACTCGGGCGGTCATCCTAATTGAGGTACGATTTTCTCTCTCTGTTCCTTTTTTTTGTGCAACACGTTTGCCCATTTTTCGTGCAACTAAAATGTTTTTCGGGCTCGTCGTGCACTCGATTATTTTTTGCGCTCGTCGTGCGCTTTAAAATGAGGCCAACTTGTTTTTGGGGGGTTTGGTGACTTTTTTTGCGTTTTGGTGATGTTCGCTTGGGTACACGTGCGCCTGGGTTGTACCTGAAGCTGTCGGGAAAAGTGTAAATTGTACTCGCATGCACTTGCATATACCAAGCCTGAGTACATATGTTATTTATGCACCCAACTTTGGCTTCATTCTTGTACTTGCTCGCGGCGGATTTTAGTAACGGGATGGTTCATGTATACCCTAATTGTACCCAGCATCCGCCGCGAGCAAGTACACAATAGTACAAGAATGAAGTTTAAGTGGGGTGCAGAAATAACATATGTACCCAAAATTTACGTTCGGGTACATGCAAGAACATTATTTGGGTACTGATAAGGTCCCAATGTACCAGAAACGTACGGTGGTAGTACATATGCAGTACACATGTATTCGTCCATGCGTACATGCCGGATACACGTGTACCTTTATCTTGTACCCAACGTGTACTTGCTTGCGGCGCGGCATGCGTACCCGGCATGTACCGGCCGCCGGGTACATGTCAAGTGCATGTGTCCGTGTATGTACCTTATGCCGCCTAATACATGTTCGGTACGTATGTACCCGCAATGTCTTCCCGTATGCAGATCCATGCGACATGGGCAGGAGCGTCGGGGACGCCCTCGGTATCTTCGCCCGGCCCCGGCGCATGCATGGCGACAACACGGTCGACAACGACCCGTTCACGACACCGACGATGTCGATGCAAGGTGCGTTCTTCCCTTCATAAAGTAATACGTGCATCCCGGGTACGCGTGCACCTTACCGTTCTTCAGTTGGTACATGGCCGGTGTGACGTCGGTACATACGTACCGGACACTTACGCATGAAGGTGAAACGAAATATGCCGGAAATTCTTGCTTATGGTCACAATGTGCGCCGGAGGCCCTGCCAAAATTTTTATTTTGCGTGGGCGCGTCGTGTGGGAATGCCTTAGTGGGAGAATGTGTCCGCATTCACCGTACACGCTCGGTACACATGTACCCACGTCGTACCATTGTGATTATTCCCGGGTGCATGTGTACCGATAATGTACCGACTGACCGTGCTTCGCAGGAACGTGCGTGGCGAGCGTCGTGTACCTCAACAATCCGACCTAAACCACTGGGTCGTGGCCGGGGGACCGCGTGCACGTGGCCGCCGCCTTCACGTGGACGCGGCTTTATTACAATCAACCACAACAAATAGCTCCGCATGGGAGTCCGAGTTTTGGGAGGGAGAACGTTCCGGGGACGTGGGATGCGATGTAGCGGAGAGATTATTTTATCGCCAAGGACGTGGTGATGATCGTGCATCTTCCGCGTGGCCTTGGCTGTCTGCCCTGCCGGAAAATCCTTCCATACATCTCACTGCCGGTGCTCCCGCACCGGAAGGCTCGGCGGTTGTCGAGGAAATAACCGACGCCGTATGCGGCACGATTACCGACGGCGATCCTTCAACTGGGGTGGATATTGGGAGGCATGGCATGGTGCGTTCTTACCCGTACATAAATCCCCGCTCGATCTCCATTTCCACGAATCCACGCAGGTTGATTGGGTTCGTTCTAGGCTCGTGCCATAATTATGGTGGATACCCACTAACCCTTTGGTACGTGTTGCGTACATGTGCACCCATGTGTGGTGCATCCACAGTGCATATGTACGGCACCTGGGAATCGTTGGGTGCATATGTACGGAGCAAAGACGCATGCAAGTGAAACAAAAGATGCCGGAAATCCCTTCTTATGGTTACCTTGTGCGCCGGAGGCCCTGCCAAAACTTTCATGTTCGCATACGAAAATTCATGTTGGCCCTGTCTTTCCATTGTACCGACATTGCTAGTATGGTCCTGTCAACGGGTACATGGACGGTACAAGTGCACTAGAGCTGTGGTACATCATTGGTACATGTGCACTGACGTACAGCTTCAACCTCCTTCCAAAACCCCTCCGCCTCATGTGCCACAGCCCGGTGGTTGACGACGAGACGGCGGCAGCGACGGCGTTTGATAACGTACTTCGTAACACGATTGTGGAACATCGCCATGACATGGGTGAGTGGACATGTGACTATTTGGATGACTATGCACGAGGATTTCCCGACCTCGACGTTAATCGTACCCAACACTTGAACGCGTTCTCCGCCGAAACAAAGTTCGCGGGCAAGTACTTCAGATGTGAGTCGACTGATGGCATAATACCGTTGCCGGACTTGATCGTGATGCAACAAGAAGTCGCCGATTGGGTACGCCATTGCTTACTGACGGGCTTCCAAGGGGTTCCGGTTAATTGGAATGATGACGATGAAGCCAGATGGGTTCTTTGCAAGGCACCCCCTCCCCCCCCGCCGAGGTGAGATTTCTTGCCCGTGCTGTCGAAGTAGTCTGCGGTGTGTTGCTAGTGCATATGTACCGGGCGTGCACGCGTTTTACAGTACTCATGCGGTGCACACGTACCGAGATCGCACTGATATCGCGTACTCGCAAGGTACACGAGCACCCAGTGAGTTGATAACTTGTGTTTGAAACTCGATCCTTGGCCACGCGGTGGTACCCACCCGCGTTGATGATCCCGCGCGCGTGGGCAGGGCACATATCTTCCAGGATCCGCTCTCGGCCCGCATTTGAAAATTATTTAGGCCCGCTTTCGGCCGGGCCGGCCGACACTCCGTCGATGCTTACTCGGCCCGCCTTCGGCCAGCCCGGTCACCTTAAATGTGGCCGAAACCTATGAGGTATTGACTATATCGTTTTCGAAAACGATATAGTCAATACACCGATTGCACTGAAAACTGTCCGCATACCTACGTTCGATAGCTTGACATGATAGCATTGAACTCCTCTACATGTGAAACAAGATTATGGAACGAATGGATGCGTGAAACGTTGATTGCGACCAGTATAGACCTTGACAGCGAGCGTTCAGCACGATATCTTAAAGTTCTAAGTAGTCAGCTTCAGAAATAATCGCGTCGTCATATATAGTCTTGCTTCAATTCTTTGAGCTGCGCACGGCTCTCTGGGTGCATACTGTACAGTTTAACAGTTGGTAACAGTGGCGGACTCTCTAAATTTTAAGAAAGCTGCTGGGCTGAGTTACGTGGACGTGGATGAGTTTAAGAAATTAGCTGGCTGGCTCGAAATCCGAAATTCCTTATTCTTAGCGATTCTCTTAGGACGCGACGCTGGCGGGGGGGGGGGTACCCAAGTCGATGGGAATGGCTGACTGGCCCAAAATCTCCGGTTTTCTTAAAGGTGAGCGATTACTGTATGCGTACAGAGCTGCACAGGTACCTTCCTGGGGCTGATGTACCGGACGTGCACCCGAGTGTTGCGTACGTGTGCACCCATATTTGGTGCATTCACGGTGCATATGTACGGAACCTGGGAATATTTGGGTACATATGTACCCGGGAAAGACGCAGGAACGTGAAACAAAAGATGCCGGAAATCCCTTCTTATGGTCACCTTGTGCGCCGGAGACCCATTCCATATTCACATACGAAGATTCATGTTGACTCTGTCTTGTCATTGTTCCGACATTGCTAGTATGGTCCTGTCAACGGGTACATGACCGGTACAATCATGTGCACCTGGGGCATGTGTACCGGGCGTGCACCCGGGCAAGGTACGCCGCGGGTACATGCGCACCCGACATGTTTCGCACGAGCAAAGCAGTGATGTGATGAAGGGGGGAAGGGGGGGGGCTCGCTTGCAGGCGAAAATGGCAAATACACCACAGTGCGAGATTCTCCTTGGTAGATTCCCGACGTCAAAACCAATTCTTATCGCTCATTGGATGCCGCTGGCTTTTGGGCTAGAGATGGCGAATTTCCACGAGCTTGGGGAAGTGGCCAATGGAAATTGTTAAAGCTTGCTATGGATGGAAGGGCGAAGAAGCTGAAAGCGCACGAGTACTTGGTAATGTTCGTCTCCGGCATGTTTGCAACTCTCGCGGCTTGGCCACGCGATGACAATTCCTTTAATCCACTCGCCAAGATTGTTGGAGACCTCACCACCATCATAAGGGAGTTGACTTCGCACAAGGTCATCCCGAAGGTGCGATAAAATATGCTCCTCCATCCCACATGCCACCTGCAACTGCAAGCACGTAGGGTACATTTACGGGGTACACGCCTAGTACATACGCCCCCGGTGCGTACCCAGCGCGGTGCATGCCGGGTACCTATGTAACAGAATAACGGTGCGTATGTACTTGCTTTGCACCCGGTACATAGAATGTCCCGGTACGCTTGCACCCACCCTGCACGGGGCGTGTGTCGATACAGGACAAGGCGTCATTGGACAAGTATGTACAAGAATGCAGAGCATATATCTTCCAAAAGATTTTGCGGCCCGCAGTTGCAAATCTTTCAGGCCCGGTTTCGGCCAGCCCGGCCCGTCTCGAAAATTGCCCGCCGCAGGCGAATTTTTCCAATTTTAAGTATGGGAAAAACATGAAAATCAAAAATTTCACGTAAAATTTTGAGATTTTCACTGTTCGTCTACGGCCCGCAGCCGGATCCAATCCCGGCCCGCTTTCGGCCCGGCGTGACACGCTACGGCCCCGGGCCGGCCCGCCACGGTAAGATATATGCCCTGCAAGAATGGTTCGAGAACATCGAGAGCACTCGGGGAATGTGTTCACCACATTGGTGGGTACTTAACACGCACTTGCTTTCGCACACGGTCGATCAGATGTTTGACCTCGGGCCGGTTCGCGAGTATTGGATGTACGTGTTCGAGTCGTATAATGGGAAGATCGGGAGATGGGTGAAGAACAACGCGTTTCCAATACAGAGCATCATGAACGGCATCGGCAGACAGGACATGATACGGTTCGTGCGTGGACTCCTCATGGCATTACGCCAAGAGGTGCCAATGCCGTTCCACACGAAGGTCATCACCGTGGACCCAGTTGGCGTCAACAACGTGGGGAAAGCCCACAATCTCACCGACCTCGAGCAACAGCAGCTGACCAAGTGGATGAGGAACAATATCCAGCACTACATAAATCTCGAGGAACTCGTGGAGAACTACAACCACCTCATCTGCAGGTAACTCGCATGTCGAGCATTGCGGGTGCACATGTACCAAGCATGTATGATAGGTCAGTACGTATGTATGCACTCCGCTCGCACGCATTTCCAGTGCTGCCTAAGTGCATATGTACCCGGCCTGCACCCGTATTGCAGTGCAAGCGCGGTACTGTACATATGTCCCCAGCATTTCCGTAATGCTTATTAGGCGCCATGTGTTGTTTACAGAAACCGCACCTTCCGGTCAAAGGCACCGAAGACCGCCAAGTACAAGGTGCACATCGACCAGGACCCCATCCCATGGTTGGGAAGACAATACACAGAGTATGAACGCGCTCTACTCGAAGGTTGCCCTCCTCGATGCCGCAAGTTCAATCGAGTGCAAGTGGGTACGATGAAGTTCCGGACCGCATCCATGGACAAAAAGTTCAAGACAGTGCAATGTTACTTCCGATCCTTTTACGTCGAGAGGGTGAGGACGAAAGGTCGCGAGCAAACAAAGGAACAAACAGACCGGTGAGTACACAATCATGTACCACCAGTACCCGTACACCCTCGGTACATACACACCTAGCATGGGAACGCGTGGGTACATGTGTAGCCGTCATGGCTTTATGCTGGGTACGTCCTAGGTACACATGTACCGGTGTACAGTAGTGTGCAGGCCGAACATGCACGAGCCGAGCGGTGCGAGACTGATTTGATATCGATGTGATGGTACATACGTGCTTGATGTCGGGAGGGGGGATGCTTATATTCCAGGTTCGGCCGGGTGGATGCCATCTATCGAGTGGAGCTTGGAGGAAGACCGTACGTGTTTGTCAAGGTTTCGTGGCTCAAGAAGCCAACTAAAGCTTTAACGGCCGCTTTGCGTGCGAGGCATTCCATCATAGGAGCGGATAGTGTTTCAAACTGCTTCTACGTATTGGACCCAGAGAATCCGGCCACTGAATTCGATCGAAAAGAACCGTTTATGCTTGCCGAGGAGATTGCTTCTCAAGTGGTGATTCGAAAGCATCCTTGCATGGAAACCGCGGTGGTCTTGGATCCGCTAGCCGACTTCTTTGAGCAGATTGTCCGAGATGAAAATCCCAGTGACAATGAGGCATTATAGATAAACATAGGTAAATGTAATTGTATATAATGATCGTTTTTGTTATGGTGAATTGTTAAATTGACACATGGTACATTATCGGTACACGTGCACGCCATATATAACACGCGTGGGGTAACTATGTACCCAAGTCGTACTAAGCGGGTGCGTTCACATGTACCCAGCATGCCCTCGTCTGCCATTTGGTACATGTCTGGTACATGTGTACGAGAAACCATGTACCCAGCACGTACTCAGCATATACTATATGGTACACGTTAGGTGCATGTGTACGAGGAACCGTGTACCCGGCATGTACCTACAGGTACCCGCCTGGTGCATGCTGGGTACATGTGTACGGAGTCGATTGCGTACACATGCACGCCGCATGCACCTATTTCTTACATGTGTACCCGTCGACGGGTACACGTGGGTACACGTAGGTACACATTCTACACATTTGGGGAGTTTGGGAGTTTTGGGAGTTGGGGAGTTTTACAATGGGAGGCCCTGAAAAAACTGAAAATTTGACCGAATCTAGGGTTTAAGATTTTCCCGAGTGGAATGTAATTTTATTTAATTTTCCGGTTGTTTTAGGGTTTAAGAAATATTCCTGATTTTCAATAAAAAAAATCATCTTTTTCAGCCTGAAATAAGGAAGGTTTATGGGGTTTTTGTGTTAAGAAAACATAAATTTTCAATTGAAGTTCTACAATATTTTACGCCTTTTTAAGCTTCAAAATTTTTTCTAAACTCGGTAGCAAAATGATACTTGATACGTCTGATTTTTATGAAATATGTTTTTGGGGGTTCATCGATGAACCCCTTTTTTTTTCTTCTAGTTTTATATGAATTTCGGGCCTTTTTGGGTGTTGGGGAGTTTTACAAGGGGAGGCCCTGAAAAAATTGAAAATTTGACCGAATCTAGGGTTTAAGATTTTCCCAAGTTGAATGTAATTTTATTTAATTTCCCGGTTGTTTTAGGGTTTAAGAAATATTCCTGAGTTTCACTAAAGAAATTATCTTTTTCACCCTGAATTAAGGAAGATTTATGGGGTTTTTTGTGTTAAGAAAACATAAATTTTTAATTGAACTTGTACAATATTTCACGCATTTTTAAGCTAATTTATTTTTTTTGAAAATCTGTAGCAAAATGATACTTTTTACGTCTGCTTTCATGATTTATTTTTTGGGGGGTTCATCGATGAACCAATATAATTTTTTTCAGTTTTCTATGATTTTCAGGCCTTTTCGGCGTTTTTTTAAAATTTGAAAATTTTGGAAAAAACCCAGAATTTTTCTACACTTTCAGGAATATCTTTGGTTGGCTTTGTTCCTATTTTATGGGGGTTGCCCCGTTTTTCCCCCTTATTTCAGGCATAAAACAGCCGACTACCGCTAGGTCACCAACTCCAGTTACGACGCGCGCCCGGACTTCTCTTAAATACCGAAGAACACGGACAGAAAAAATTAAACACGCAAACACTTAAACGCTTTGGACGCTTGTACTATTCACTAGATTAGAACGCTTGTTCACGTAAAATATAAAGCTTCAAATCAATATTCAAAGCAAAGTTACCGGCGCGCATGTTTTGCCTCCAGAGTTTAACACGACTTCACCCTTTCTTGTGCCCTTCGCCCCATCGCCTACTCGTCTTCGTGCATTGACCAACTACGTTCTCCATTGGTTTTTCACGTGCTTTCGCGGACCACTACTAACCACAAGTCCCGGTGGCCGGCCCCCCAGTTCGGTTCAAAACATACTTCTCGCCAAGATCCCTAACTAACTTTCACATTATCCCTGGACACTCAGTCGCATATTTCCCAACGTGTGGTACCTGTGGAAAAACAATTACGTTAGTCCAAAGCCCAACAAACCGTTCAAACAACAATGTCGCTTTCGTACCTGAGTTACTGCTCTTGAAAGGTCAAGGCCCCAGCTCCAAGCCGTTGTTCCCTAGTTAGTGACAACCCATGTGCCACAACCAGGTCCGTAGGTGAAGGCGGTACATCACAGTAGTTGGGCAATACCGTAGCGCAACACTGGTGGAGAAGACAGAATTGAAACTTGTGGTTTACCCACTGACCATTCACCTTGCGCCGACCCATGACCACCACCCTTGGGCCATCCTTTGAAAGGATGGGCTGGGATTGCTTGTGGGTCTTCGCTGTCACGCAACCCTTGCGGGACTCGGAGGCCGCGCATCTTGCTTTCCTACCGGTACCGGGCACCACCATCCATTGCCCGTAGGCCAGTTCCTCACTCCCGACACGATCGCCGGTGGTGAGGCGGGATCCCAGCGCCGTTAAGATGTCGTCGATCTCCTCCGTGGTAAACCCCGATTGCACGTAAAATGCATGTCCAGGTTTGAACCCCGCGCGGAATAGGAGGGTGGGCAGGCACAAGCAAAGCTTCACCGAAGTCGACCTTCCCACGCGAGTCATCGTTTGGCGCCATGAGTAGCATGAGCAGCTGATGCGTTGTTGCGCCGCCCGGGCCAGATGACCAAATATCACCCGCGAGGGTTCACCTCGACCAGAGGACAAGGTGTAACTGCGGTCCAGGAAGCCGTCGTGTCTTCCACGTGCGGTTAAACGGACGGTGGGTTGGCCAACCTGTATCACTTTCAAGCGCTTGTCAGGCTGCAAGAACATGCGAGCCAACATTTGCGCGTGGCCTTTCGTGGTGCTTGTCTGGTACCGCACCTCGTCCAAAGACCCGACGGACACGCGGCGAGTGTCCACGTAGCGATGTTCGGAATGAAAGTGCACCGCGGTCTCCAAATATTGCACCACGAGAGCCTCGTCCACCTCTTGGGAAGACTGCCAAACATAACGGGCGGCCGGGTCCTCGGTGTTTGGGTCGAACTGCCATTGGAACTCCAAAGGGTTCTCGAGGCATGCCCGCACCAACTTGATGGCCGGAGTCGGCGTTCCAGGCTCGTCGATCGTCACCCTAGTCTTAGTCCTCTTCCCCATCGATCGGACTTGGTTTGGTCGGTGACTGCGTGTCTCCGTCGTCACTGGACCAGGAGTGACATATATTTCACGCACCTCCTCAAGGACGTCGTACGCGGTGTGGCGTGCGCGTTGCATGGCGGTGTACACCCTTCGCCGCTCATCGTAGAGGGTGTTCGTGCGGGAGTCCCGCTGGCTGTGGCCACCTTCTCCTACGTGCTCCAACTGTATTCGATGCCTTGCCACATCTTCTCCTCATCCACACCGCGTTCACCCGCCGGCAGCACGAAGGTTGCTAGTTTTATCAACCCAATTCCGGGCACGACCGTTGCAACCTTCTCGACAACGCGACCGTTAATGCAGCTGTGGCCACCATCAGAACATGCGTAGCAACCGATGAACGGAGGCTTGCCGAGAATGCGGTCCATCAACAGCATGATCTTCGCGGGGGACCACGGCAAGTCCAGGGGGCACATGAACCAGTTCAGAGGTGCGGTGTCGAAAAGAAGAGTACGGTATCCCTTTGAGTCTAGGATCCGTTTCATTTCCTTGACCTCGTCATCAGCAGCACGCTCGGGGGCACGTTGAGTCGCACGGTGTTCTTTCATCACGTCGCGGACGGCGCGAGCGTCTTGCATTTCGCGGGCCACCTAAAATGGAACCATGCATTAAGAATAACATGTCCCCGACGTATAACGGAAAGGTAACACAAAAATAGGGCGATACCTTGTACACGTCGATGGGAGAGCCGTCCGGAGAGGAAAGCATCTTCTCGAAGGCAACCGTTGTGGCGGAGTTCTTCAGCTTCTCGGAAGTGAAGCGACCACCGAAAACGGGAAGGGCTTCTTTGATGGCGTCTTGGGTTTCTTTGGAAACAACGGCCTTCCCCTTTTTATCCATGGGTTGGCAGGCATGGGTGCCTTCGTGTCTAAAGAGCAGTAGGTGGCCTTCGGCTGCGGGAAGGTCGATGCGGACCAAAGTAGCCCGGGCACCACAGGTAATAACTTCCATGGGTTCTTGACACTTTTTGCATGGAGGGCCTTCAATCTGAAAGAAGAAAAGAAAAGCGTAAGGTCCTACTGGAAAAGTGGGGAAAGTGTACAGGAAAACCTTGGGATTAAAATACCTCAACGCCGAGGAAAGCGGAAGCGGAGCGTTTGCCACGTTGTTGAGAACTTGTCTGAACGAACTCTTTGTCATGGGTTTTAAAGAAAGAGCACTCCGTATTCCTGCAAAGTTTTTCTCCAAGGCAGTTTTGAAGTCGAACTTGAGAGTTGCAGTCCTTGACAGCATCTTGTCGGGTTACCTCCGCCCAAGTTGTGGCGCAGGCGTGGGACCAAGAACGGTTCGTGACATGGAAGTCAAGTTTGTTCAGCGGTAGACCGCCCTTCCCGGTTGGTTTAGGAAGAGGTGAGGACATGTGGTGACCAAAAGTTACATTGCCATCGACGTCGAAGGGGACCTTGTTCACACGTTTGCAATCTGCGGGCCACTTAAAAGAAGAGGCGTGACTGGAAGTCGAGTCGGACTTGGAAAGGTTTGTCGAAGCGACGGACTCCGTGGGCTTGGGCTTCGTGTTTGGTGAGAACCGGGGAGTCTTGCACTCGCCGGTGTAAATAATGTCTTCTTCATCATCGCTGTCATCGCTTTCGCTGTCGCTTACCAAGATTGGCATGTTGTCGTCGGTAGGAGTACCGTACACATTGTGCAAGAAGCCCGCGTGAACGGGAAACAGGTCCAAAGAGCAAGCAACGGAGTCATCGTACTCGGAGGTGACGGAAAGATCTTCTTTCTTGTCAAGACTAAAAACATTGCAAAGTGTGTCGCTAGTCACAAAAGGGTCTCCAAGATGCCAAACAATAGGAATTTCACGAACGACATCCCCGGTTTCAAGGCAGCGAAAAGTAACAAATTGAGTGGACATTGCATTAGCCCTAGGAAGTCGGTAAAATAAATGCACTCCCGAAGTGAAAGTGTCGAGGAGAGGCCTTAAAAAACTCTAGTCGCCAAAATAAAAGGCGACGCCGAAATAAAATCGAGTCGAGGCGACGGCTGGGAAATTTTCGAGTCGAGTCGAGAACGACACCGACCAAACGAGTCTAGCTGTTTCGGAAAGAGAGGCGAAGGAAAAAATCGAGTCGAGTGTCGAGTCGAGGCGAAACCTTCAAAATATTCGACTCGAGGAAACGCTTTGAAAATTTAAAAAAAAATATCGAGGCGAAAAAATATCGAGTCGAGAACGACACTGACCAAAGGAGTCGACGTGTTTCGGAAAGAGAAGTCGAAGAAAACCTGAAGACAGTTGAGAGCTAGTAAAGAACTCTAGCCGCCAAATAAAAAGCGCAAAGATTTAAAGTCAAAAGAAACAAGCAAAGATGCCTGCAAAAAAAGGAACCACCAAGAAGTCCGGGGATGGCAACACGGAAAGGTTGGTTTACGCGGACGTGATGGAACAGCGTTTCGTTGAGCAGAAAGTGCTGAAGCTCGCGGACTGCTCTTTCGCTGACAACCCAAGAGGACACAATCACAACGGTGTCAACGTGGAGAAGTCCGTTGAGAAAAACGGCATCGACCTTTCCCAAACCATGATCTGGCGCCGCGCCAAAAAAGGAGATCCTAAGGCCCACGGGTAAGTTTCACTAAACCTTCTTGAAGAACTGCGCTGACAAAAGGTAGAAGAGACAAGTGTGAAAAAGCGTTCATCGAAGAACGCTTTTTAAAAAACACTGCTAAAGAAACAAGTGTTTTAACAGGTTTAAAGAAAAGTGTTCATCGATGAACGCTTTCTTTATTTTGTTGCTGAAGCTTGAGTTTTTTAAACTGTTTTTAAGAAAAGCGTTCATCGATGAGCGCTTTTCTTAGTTTTCCTTGTATTTTTCTTAAAACTTTGCGCTTTGGAGTTGCAAAAGCTGCGATATTTCTATGTGATTCAGCTTTTTTGTCAGGAAAAAAATAGGGAAAGCAAGGAAAGCGCTCATCGATGAACGCTTTTCTTAAAAACAGTTTAAAATACTCAGGCTTCAGCAACAAAATAAAGAAAGCGTTCATCGATGAACACTTTTCTTTAAACCGGTCAAAACACTTGTTTCTTTAGCAGTGTTTTTTAAAAAGCGTTCATCGATGAACGCTTTTGCGTTCATCGATGAACGCTTTTCTTATTCAGCAAAAAAAGGTTAGTGCTTGAACTCTTCTTGGTTTTGCATGGTGACTTTCTTCTTGTTTATTTGCTGTTCACCTGCAGGTCTACTGACTCCCTTCAGGACTCTTGCTCCTAAAGTTTTCTTTCTTGTCTTTTAATTTGTTGCAGAGATCTGTTTAAAGGCGTGCGCGCCTTTCAAAGAAGACGTGCAATGAACCGAGAAGCTGAAAGAATTAGGATCAACAAAGAAATTACTAGACGTAGGCGTTGCATTTTAGACAGGGGGTTTTAAGCTAGTGTTGCTTGAAGATGTTACATCCTCAGAAGATGAGGAAGATTCTTGCAGGAAGAACCATGTTCCCATTAGCTGGTATAATGTTCCAAACGTGGCAGTAGCTAAGAGGAGACTCAAGAATAAAAAAGACGCTGAGCGAAACGCAAAAATACGTAGGACGCAATGTCCTTTGTGGATGCTAGACAGCCAGTGGTAGCTTTAGCTGAAGTAAACACTTTATATATATTTTTATAAATAGTTTCTCTAACCCTTTAACCCATGTTCTTTGTCGTTTTAAATGGCGTGCTGTGTTTGTTTTTGTTTTCAGTAAGCGGTACATTGCCATTGACGGACATGGTAGGCACGAGTTTTTCACTCGTGCCTTCCAAGATGGCGCCGTGGTAGGCGGAAAAAACCTAGAGGCCCGGGACAAAAGGTTTCTGGAATGCAACGTCATCGTGGTGTCGGAGGACATCACCAAGGAGGAGGTTACATGCCTCGCCCTCTCGCGCATCGTCCAGAACGAGAAGGGGTCCAAGAAAAAAACTTTTTTCGACGACTACACCTCCTTCAAATGGCTGATGTCCTCCATTGACAAGACCGTGGCCAAACCACAGAAGTTGGTTGTTTTGTTCTCACACATCGACCCTTCGTTATACTCGTTGATGTTCTTCAAGAGGATGGCCCACATCCACGAAAAGGTGATCGGGCCCGACGAGCGGCTGGAGGCCTTGCTTCGCGAGAACTGCGAAGCTTTGGGGAAGGATTCCCCCTTCGGCTTCAACTCCTTGTTCGACAACAAGGAATTCCAACGTCTTAATCCGACACAAAGATATCAGGTACGGTGGAAGCCGGTCTTTATTTTATTGTGTTACATGCAACCATCACGCCTGAAGACAAACACATGTCTCAGGTTTTCCTGAAAGTGAACCAGAACGTCAAGTTCGCCGTGAAGGACGAGAATGGCGAGCTCCACTTGAAGAAGAAGAAGCAATGCGCGACTTTGGGCTTCGTCGGAACCACACGCGCCTTCACGGACTTGTGTTCGTTTGTGCTGCTTCGTCAAGAAGTCCGCTCCCAGCTAGAGCTTCAAAGCTCTAAGGGGAAGGCGAAAAAAACTGAAGAGGCGTCCAAGTTCTTGGAGGACCTGAGCGCCGGAAAGTAAGTCCATCTACCACGGTTTGGTTAAAGCCGTGAACTATTTTTTTATGCGGAAAGGTGATGGGTGTTAAACTTTTGTTTACAGGTACGATGGTACTTTCTTCGACGCCAACGAGACTTGCTCCAAGACCAGTAACTTGCCTCGCTTGAACCGGGATGTCGAGCCGAAAGTCGTGCAGGACATGCTGAAGAAGCACAACGAGATGGTTGAGTGGGAGGAGACTGCTGTGGAGGCTCAGGAGAGTGGCGTCGAGACCCTTGCGGAAGTTGCAGCTGGTGAGACGGGTGGGGATGTTGAAGAGGAAAAGGAAGAGACGCAGGAAGGTGCGTCGGTTGGGGATGATGACGAGGTAGGCGATGGGGATGAGGAGGTAGAAGGTGAGGAACCGGTTGGTGAGGAAGATGGTCAGGAGAACGAGGAGGAGGAGAACGAAGAGGAAGAGGAGGGCGATGAGGAGGGCGATGAGGAGGAGGATGGAAAGTTTGACTTTGAAAAGGAGTCGGATGAGGTTCGTGAAACACGTGAAGATCGGAAGCGGAAGAGACAGGAAGTGGCGGATTGGTTTGCGGCGGAGGACGCGGGGGAACATGTCCCAAAATCAAAGAAGCAGAGAAAGGAACTAACTAAGAAGAGGGCGGAGATGGGGAAGCTGCGTCAAGAGTTGCAGGCCTTTGAGGAGGAGGATGCCGCTTACGCGGCTTGGCTTAGCGACAAGGAGAAACGGAAGGATGAGCAGGACATGGAGGACGACCCGGCCCCCTGCGCGGAATGGATGAAGCCTTGGGTTGGGGTGTCGCGAGGGAACCCGGACTACGAAGGGTTGCGACAATGGAAGATGGCAGGCGGAACGCTCCGAAATGGAACGCAGCAGAAGGGACCGGTGAAGGAGAGCATTGAGATTGGGCAGTTCTTGAAGATGAATGAGGAGGCGTTGAAGCCTGGTGTACGGCATCATGTGCACAATATTGTGTCCGTGGAGGTGCCGAAGGTGGTAGCGGTGAAGAACCGTGGCGTGACGCGTGGCACGAAGGTGAAGGATGAGAAGGTGGAGTACGTCTTGGAGTTAATCCATCAACACGGACATGCCGAGTCTGAGAAGTTGTTGGTGTTGACATCGGTTGCCATGAACTCCCAAGGCATCCCGCTGTTGCAGCTGTACTTCGGCGAAGCTCTCGGGGCCATGGACGTCATCACGCACAACGCGGCGGAAGATAAGTTTTGTGTGGCGGCGGTCATCACGGATGTTCCGTGGGGCCATGAGAGCAAGACCGGGTACAACACGAAGGTGGATTGGGATGCGTTCGCAGTCAAGTTGGACGAGTTGTGCGCGAACAACGATGGCATGTCGGAGGTTCATAAATACGCCGATCTGGGAAAGGTGGACGGAGACACCATTGTGTGTGCCTTAGGCGACAGTGAAGCCCTTCGAGCTTTGGAGGCGGGCTGGAAGGCGTTGAAGCACCCGGTAGGATCGATGTAACACTTGTTGCTTTGAAGGCACCCTTTTATTTTTGTTTTTTTTGTTACGTTTCTTAAAGGGAGGGAAAAGGGGGGAAGGATCACAGGTGTACAAGACAATGCCGGGGTACATCGTGACGGAGGGGAACCGCAACAACGCGACTTTCACGAACACTCCAAAGTCCGTGGGACACCAGTACACGACTTTTGCACGGAAGCTGGAGGCTCCGAAGTTGGACTTCAAGACCAGCATCCAAACCAGGGGGCAGCAATGTAAGGACCTTGACTTTGATTATTTCCCGCTGAATTGTTGGACTGGAAACATTTTGCGTGCCCTAAGTTACCA
>LGRX02028638.1:0-11262 GCA_001247695.2 Cymbomonas tetramitiformis
GACGTCGAAGGGGACCTTGTTCACAAGTTTGCAATCTGCGGGCCACTTAAAAGAAGAGGCGTGACTGGAAGTCGAGTCGGACTTGGAAAGGTTTGTCGAAGCGACGGACTCCGTGGGCTTGGGCTTCGTGTTTGGTGAGAACCGGGGAGTCTTGCACTCGCCGGTGTAAATAATGTCTTCTTCATCATCGCTGTCATCGCTTTCGCTGTCGCTTACCAAGATTGGCATGTTGTCGTCGGTAGGAGTACCGTACACATTGTGCAAGAAGCCCGCGTGAACGGGAAACAGGTCCAAAGAGCAAGCAACGGAGTCATCGTACTCGGAGGTGACGGAAAGATCTTCTTTCTTGTCAAGACTAAAAACATTGCAAAGTGTGTCGCTAGTCACAAAAGGGTCTTCAAGATGCCAAACAATAGGAATTTCACGAACGACATCCCCGGTTTCAAGGCAGCGAAAAGTAACAAATTGAGTGGACATTGCATTAGCCCTAGGAAGTCGGTAAAATAAATGCACTCCCGAAGTGAAAGTGTCGAGGAGAGGCCTTAAAAAACTCTAGTCGCCAAAATAAAAGGCGACGCCGAAATAAAATCGAGTCGAGGCGACGGCTGGGAAATTTTCGAGTCGAGTCGAGAACGACACCGACCAAACGAGTCTAGCTGTTTCGGAAAGAGAGGCGAAGGAAAAAATCGAGTCGAGTGTCGAGTCGAGGCGAAACCTTAAAAATATTCGACTCGAGGAAACGCTTTGAAAATTTAAAAAAAAAATATCGAGGCGAAAAAAAAATAATATCGAGGCGAAAAAATATCGAGTCGAGAACGACACTGACCAAAGGAGTCGACGTGTTTCGGAAAGAGAAGTCGAAGAAAACCTGAAGACAGTTGAGAGCTAGTAAAGAACTCTAGCCGCCAAATAAAAAGCGCAAAGATTTAAAGTCAAAAGAAACAAGCAAAGATGCCTGCAAAAAAAGGAACCACCAAGAAGTCCGGGGATGGCAACACGGAAAGGTTGGTTTACGCGGACGTGATGGAACAGCGTTTCGTTGAGCAGAAAGTGCTGAAGCTCGCGGACTGCTCTTTCGCTGACAACCCAAGAGGACACAATCACAACGGTGTCAACGTGGAGAAGTCCGTTGAGAAAAACGGCATCGACCTTTCCCAAACCATGATCTGGCGCCGCGCCAAAAAAGGAGATCCTAAGGCCCACGGGTAAGTTTCACTAAACCTTCTTGAAGAACTGCGCTGACAAAAGGTAGAAGAGACAAGTGTGAAAAAGCGTTCATCGAAGAACGCTTTTTAAAAAACACTGCTAAAGAAACAAGTGTTTTAACAGGTTTAAAGAAAAGTGTTCATCGATGAACGCTTTCTTTATTTTGTTGCTGAAGCTTGAGTTTTTTAAACTGTTTTTAAGAAAAGCGTTCATCGATGAGCGCTTTTCTTAGTTTTCCTTGTATTTTTCTTAAAACTTTGCGCTTTGGAGTTGCAAAAGCTGCGATATTTCTATGTGATTCAGCTTTTTTGTCAGGAAAAAAATAGGGAAAGCAAGGAAAGCGCTCATCGATGAACGCTTTTCTTAAAAACAGTTTAAAATACTCAGGCTTCAGCAACAAAATAAAGAAAGCGTTCATCGATGAACACTTTTCTTTAAACCGGTCAAAACACTTGTTTCTTTAGCAGTGTTTTTTAAAAAGCGTTCATCGATGAACGCTTTTGCGTTAATCGATGAACGCTTTTCTTATTCAGCAAAAAAAGGTTAGTGCTTGAACTCTTCTTGGTTTTGCATGGTGACTTTCTTCTTGTTTATTTGCTGTTCACCTGCAGGTCTACTGACTCCCTTCAGGACTCTTGCTCCTAAAGTTTTCTTTCTTGTCTTTTAATTTGTTGCAGAGATCTGTTTAAAGGCGTGCGCGCCTTTCAAAGAAGACGTGCAATGAACCGAGAAGCTGAAAGAATTAGGATCAACAAAGAAATTACTAGACGTAGGCGTTGCATTTTAGACAGGGGGTTTTAAGCTAGTGTTGCTTGAAGATGTTACATCCTCAGAAGATGAGGAAGATTCTTGCAGGAAGAACCATGTTCCCATTAGCTGGTATAATGTTCCAAACGTGGCAGTAGCTAAGAGGAGACTCAAGAATAAAAAAGACGCTGAGCGAAACGCAAAAATACGTAGGACGCAATGTCCTTTGTGGATGCTAGACAGCCAGTGGTAGCTTTAGCTGAAGTAAACACTTTATATATTTTTTATAAATAGTTTCTCTAACCCTTTAACCCATGTTCTTTGTCGTTTTAAATGGCGTGCTGTGTTTGTTTTTGTTTTCAGTAAGCGGTACATTGCCATTGACGGACATGGTAGGCACGAGTTTTTCACTCGTGCCTTCCAAGATGGCGCCGTGGTAGGCGGAAAAAAACTAGAGGCCCGGGACAAAAGGTTTCTGGAATGCAACGTCATCGTGGTGTCGGAGGACATCACCAAGGAGGAGGTTACATGCCTCGCCCTCTCGCGCATCGTCCAGAACGAGAAGGGGTCCAAGAAAAAAACTTTTTTCGACGACTACACCTCCTTCAAATGGCTGATGTCCTCCATTGACAAGACCGTGGCCAAACCACAGAAGTTGGTTGTTTTGTTCTCTCACATCGACCCTTCGTTATACTCGTTGATGTTCTTCAAGAGGATGGCCCACATCCACGAAAAGGTGATCGGGCCCGACGAGCGGCTGGAGGCCTTGCTTCGCGAGAACTGCGAAGCTTTGGGGAAGGATTCCCCCTTCGGCTTCAACTCCTTGTTCGACAACAAGGAATTCCAACGTCTTAATCCGACACAAAGATATCAAGTACGGTGGAAGCCGGTCTTTATTTTATTGTGTTACATGCAACCATCACGCCTGAAGACAAACACATGTCTCAGGTTTTCCTGAAAGTGAACGAGAACGTCAAGTTCGCCGTGAAGGACGAGAATGGCGAGCTCCACTTGAAGAAGAAGAAGCAATGCGCGACTTTGGGCTTCGTCGGAACCACACGCGCCTTCACGGACTTGTGTTCGTTTGTGCTGCTTCGTCAAGAAGTCCGCTCACAGCTAGAGCTTCAAAGCTCTAAGGGGAAGGCGAAAAAAACTGAAGAGGCGTCCAAGTTCTTGGAGGACATGAGCGCCGGAAAGTAAGTCCATCTACCACGGTTTGGTTAAAGCCGTGAACTATTTTTTTTATGCGGAAAGGTGATGGGTGTTAAACTTTTGTTTACAGGTACGATGGTACTTTCTTCGACGCCAACGAGACTTGCTCCAAGACCAGTAACTTGCCTCGCTTGAACCGGGATGTCGAGCCGAAAGTCGTGCAGGACATGCTGAAGAAGCACAACGAGATGGTTGAGTGGGAGGAGACTGCTGTGGAGGCTCAGGAGAGTGGCGTCGAGACCCTTGCGGAAGTTGCAGCTGGTGAGACGGGTGGGGATGTTGAAGAGGAAAAGGAAGAGACGCAGGAAGGTGCGTCGGTTGGGGATGATGACGAGGGAGGCGATGGGGATGAGGAGGTAGAAGGTGAGGAACCGGTTGGTGAGGAAGATGGTCAGGAGAACGAGGAGGAGGAGAACGAAGAGGAAGAGGAGGGCGATGAGGAGGGCGATGAGGAGGAGGATGGAAAGTTTGACTTTGAAAAGGAGTCGGATGAGGTTCGTGAAACACGTGAAGATCGGAAGCGGAAGAGACAGGAAGTGGCGGATTGGTTTGCGGCGGAGGACGCGGGGGAACATGTCCCAAAATCAAAGCAGCAGAAACAGGAGCTAACTAAGAAGAGGGCGCAGATGGGGAAGCTACGTCAAGAGTTGCAGGCCTTTGAGGAGGAGGATGCCGCTTACGCGGCTTGGCTTAGCGACAAGGAGAAACAGAAGGATGAGCAGGACATGGAGGACGGCCCGGCCCCCTGCGCGGAATGGATGAAGCCTTGGGTTGGGGTGTCGCGAGGGAACCCGGACTACGAAGGGTTGCGACAATGGAAGATGGCAGGCGGAACGCTCCGAAATGGAACGCGGCAGAAGGGACCGGTGAAGGAGAGCATTGAGATTGGGCAGTTCTTGAAGATGAATGAGGAGGCGTTGAAGCCTGGTGTACGGCATCATGTGCACAATATTGTGTCCGTGGAGGTGCCGAAGGTGGTAGCGGTGAAGAACCGTGGCGTGACGCGTGGCACGAAGGTGAAGGATGAGAAGGTGGAGTACGTCTTGGAGTTAATCCATCAACACGGACATGCCGAGTCTGAGAAGTTGTTGGTGTTGACATCGGTTGCCATGAACTCCCAAGGCATCCCGCTGTTGCAGCTGTACTTCGGCGAAGCTCTCGGGGCCATGGACGTCATCACGCACAACGCGGCGGAAGATAAGTTTTGTGTGGCGGCGGTCATCACGGATGTTCCGTGGGGCCATGAGAGCAAGACCGGGTACAACACGAAGGTGGATTGGGATGCGTTCGCAGTCAAGTTGGACGAGTTGTGCGCGAACAACGATGGCATGTCGGAGGTTCATAAATACGCCGATCTGGGAAAGGTGGACGGAGACACCATTGTGTGTGCCTTAGGCGACAGTGAAGCCCTTCGAGCTTTGGAGGCGGGCTGGAAGGCGTTGAAGCACCCGGTAGGATCGATGTAACACTTGTTGCTTTGAAGGCACCCTTTTATTTTTGTTTTTTTTGTTACGTTTCTTAAAGGGAGGGAAAAGGGGGGAAGGATCACAGGTGTACAAGACAATGCCGGGGTACATCGTGACGGAGGGGAACCGCAACAACGCGACTTTCACGAACACTCCAAAGTCCGTGGGACACCAGTACACGACTTTTGCACGGAAGCTGGAGGCTCCGAAGTTGGACTTCAAGACCAGCATCCAAACCAGGGGGCAGCAATGTAAGGACCTTGACTTTGATTATTTCGCGCTGAATTGTTGGACTGGAAACATTTTGCGTGCCCTAAGTTACCAAGTGGTGAAGGCTTTTGAGAAGGCCTTGGAAAAGCACCTGGCTGAGAGCTGGGAACCAAGCTGGAAGGAAATGGATGAGGAGCAGAGGATGGACATCGTTCAGACCGAGGTAGAACATCAGGCACGACCTTTCCAAGCTGTTCAAGTGCAGGATACCTTCAAGCACGATTGCGCCGTAGTGGGATGCATGAAGGGCGGTAAGCCCTGCGAAGAGCATGGCAAGACCTTGGTGGTGGGACAGAAAAAGGTGGAGCTCATGGAGCTGTTGGTGGAGCGGTACACAACCGACATCGACATGGTGGTGCTGGACCCGTTCATGGGAAGTGGTGCGTGTCATTGTGGATGCATTGGTTTTGCCGCGAGGGACACGCCGGGGTATTGAAAGATGTTAAGTGTTCCGCAGGAACCACTGGGATTGGAGCGCTTCGCATGGGACGCGCCTTCATCGGCGTGGAGAGGAAGCGTGCAAACTTCATTAGCGCGGTGCACTATTTATCTCACGCGGTGTTCTGCTGCGCGAAGCGCCATGTGGGGGATCTTGGATTGAGTGAGCCGTACCGGAAGATGAAAGTGACAAACGTGAAGTAGAACATCGAAAGTTCGTGAAAGTTAGTTAGGGATCTTGGCGGGGAAAGAAGTATGTTTTGAACCTAACTGGGGGGTCGGCCACCCGGACTTGTGGTTAGTAGTGGTCCGCGAAAGCACGTGAAAAACCAATGGAGAACGTAGTTGGTCAATGCACGAAGACGAGTAGGCGATGGGGCGAAGGGCACTAGAAAAGGTGAAGTCGTGTTAAACTCTGGAGGCAAAACATGCGCGCCGGTAACTTTGTTTTGAATATTGATTTGAAGCTGTATATTTGATGTGATATATAAATATAAAATATTCCTGAAATTGCAAAGAAATCGGGGTTTTTTGAAGAAATTTCAAAAAATTTAGAAAAACCCCCAAAAAGGGCATATAAAACTAGAAAAAATAAAAGGGGTTCATCGATGAACACCCAAAAACATATTTCATAAAAATCAGACGTATAAAGTGTGATTTTGCTACCGAGTTTCGAAAAAAAATTTGAAGCTGGAGAATGCGTGAAATATGGTACAAATTCAATGGAAAATTTTTGTTTTCTTAACACAAAAAACCCCATAAACTTTCCTTAATTCAGGCTGACAAAGATGATTTTTTTAGTTAAAATCAGGAATATTTCTTAATCCCTAAAACAACCGGGAAATTAAATAAAATTACATTCAACTCGGGAAAATCTTAAACCCTAGATTCGGTCAAATTTTCGATTTTTTCAGGGCCTCCCCTTGTAAAACACCCCAAAACCCAAAAAGGCCTGAAATTCATATAAAACTAGAAGAAAAAAAAAGGGGTTCATCGATGAACCCCCAAAAACATATTTCATAAAAATCAGACGTATCAAGTATCATTTTGCTACCGAGTTTCGAAAAAAATTTGAAGCTTAAAAAGGCGTAAAATATTGTAGAACTTCAATTGAAAATTTATGTTTTCTTAACACAAAAACCCCATAAACCTTCCTTATTTCAGGCTGAAAAAGATGATTTCTTTCGTGAAAATTAGGAATATTTCTTAAACCCTAAATCAACCGGAAAATTAAATAAAATTACATTCCACTCGGGAAAATCTTAAACCCTAGATTCGGTCAAATTTTCGATTTTTTTAGGGCCTCCCATTGTAAAACTCCCAAACTCCCGAAACTCCCAAACTCCCCAATTGCGTTTGGTGCCACCAACTGCAGCCTAACTGGGGTACTCTGCTGAGATCCAGCGCTCTCCCCACTATGGTCGCTCCAGAAGGAATTGTCATCCTCAGTCCACTTCAGCACCCTCACCTTCTGATCTGGCCCTTTCCTGCTATGAACTCTACCGAGAACATCCTGCTCAGACAATCTTCCTGGGCCTTTATGCTGGTGTCTGGATGGCGTACTGGCTGCAGGTGCTGAGGTTGAGCCGCTGACGGGTGCAACTGGGTCCGGGTTGTGAACTGGCAAGTCCGCAGGCTGTAACCCGTGTGTCTCTCTCAGCTGTCTGACCGAACGTACTCCTGCTTGCAGTTGCGACCCGTGAGCCTCCAATGCAGTCACTAAGCCTGGACTGACTAGGTCACCTGACGCTGGCATCGGTGCTGGAGGGTTCCCGGGTGCTGGCAGCTGGGGAAACACATCAGCGTAGCTGAGCTGAGCAGCGCTCGTGTGAACCGCTGGAACGACACCCACATGGACTACCGGGGCAGCACTTGCCAAGGTTGCTGGAGCAGCGCTTGCGTGAGCGATTGAGGCGGCGCTCGCGTGAGCCGCTGGGGCAGCGCCTGCGTGGGCCGCTGGGACCGCGCCTGCGTGCGCAGTCGGGGTAGCGCCTGCGTGGGCTGCTGGGGCAACGCTTGCGTGAGCAGCTGGGGCGACGCTTGTGTGAGCCGCTGGGGCAGCGCCTGCGTGGGTCGCTGGGACCGCGCCTGCGTGCGCAGTCGGGGTAGCGCCTGCGTGGACTGCTGGGGCAGCGCCTGCGTGAGCGGCTGGGGCGACGCTTGCGTGAGCCGCTGGGGCAGCGCCTGCGTGGACTGCTGGGGCAGCGCCTGCGTGGGCCGTTGGGGCAGCGCCTGCTCGGGCGGCTGAGGCAGCACCTGCGATGGCTCTACTGCGCTGAATCAGCAGCTCTGTGCGCTCCGATAACCTCCTGGTTCGTTCTGCGCGTCCCTCGCTGGCTGCTGCTGCCGCTGGCTGCTGCTGGACCCCCCCTGGCGTTGCTACCGCTACGCTGGCCCCTGTCGCTGGTGTTGCAGAATTTTGGCCAGGGCCTCCGGCGGCCCCTGTTGCCATGGGGACCCGATCCCCCATCGTCGGGCAAGACACTGCTGCGCTGGCCCCTGTCACTGACGTCGCAGAAAATTGGCCAGGGCCTCCGGCGGCCCTTGTTGCCATGGGGACCCGATCCCCCATCGTCGGGCAAGACACCGCTGCGCTGGCCCCTGTCACTGACGTCGCAGAAAATTGGCCAGGGCCTCCGGCGGCCCCTGTTGCCATGGGGACCCGATCCCCCATCGTCGGGCAAGACACTGCTGCGCTGGCCCCTGTCACTGACGTCGCAGAAAATTGGCCAGGGCCTCCGGCGGCCCTTGTTGCCATGGGGACCCGATCCCCCATCGTCGGGCAAGACACCGCATCGCTGGCCTCTGTTACTGACGTCGCAGAAAATTGGCCAGGGCCTCGGGCGGCCCCTGTTGCCATGGGGACCCAATCCCCCATCTTTGGGCAAGAAGTGGTAGGCGCAGGTCCCGAAGTCAATAACGCAGACAAAATCGCTGGGTCAGGAGCACCGCCCTGCGTAACGTCAGTGAAGAACACTGCAGGAGATACTGTGCAGGAACCAGCGCTGAGCTGTGAAGCCAGCGGCAAGGGTCCTACTGGCGTTGGTTCTCCTCCCCCCCCTCAGGGCTGGTAGATCCTGCAGGGTTGACAGGGCCCGGATGCAAGGGTGCCTGTCCAGAAGCAGCAAGGAAAGCAGGTGTAGAGGAAGGCAGCACCGGTTCAGGTGTGAAGGCACCGAAGGGAACCGGTGACACGGGTCTCACTGCCACGGAAGCAACCGGCACCTGCGTTTGCCATAGCGATCTCGGCTGCAGTTGGTGTTGGTGCGGTTGCTGCTGCTGCCAAAGCAGTTGTCGTTGCAGTTCCAGTTGCTGCTGGTGCACGAATTGCTGAAACTCCAGCTGTTGTGACGTTTGCGGTTGCAATTGCGACTGGCTCACAAATTGCTGTTGTGGAAAAATCTGCTGTTGCGGCGGCTGCGGGTGCAATTGCGGCTGGCTCACAAATTGCTGCTGCGGTGTCATCATTAACCCGGCGTCGAAAGCAGCACCCGGAGGGTACGCAGCAAATTGTCCGCTGTAGTCGTACGGAAACGGCGGAAAGCCAGCTGTGTGTTGTACGGCAGACGGCGGGACCCCAAAGTGGGCGCCCAATTCCGACACTGCTGGCCCGAAAGACGTCACTGGTCGCGGAGATACGCTCGCACCAGTGACGGGCTGTTGTGCTCCGTAGTCATTCATCATCATTACGGTACGGCAGACGCGTTTTGGCGATAATTTCGGCTAAAATATGTTTAATTACCGGTACAAACCGCCGGCAAAAATAAATCCTGCGGAAAGGTTGTCCAGAAAAGAAGATTTCTTCCGCAACAAAACGCAGCTGCTGTCGATCACGCTCTCAGCCTTGCGCACGGAAACGGCAGCAAGGAGGAGGCGTCGGTAGTCGTTAATTTCCGTACGATTTCGCCGCCAGGGGGCAAATTGCGCAGGAAGATCACCGCACGAGGGGAAGGGCACCAAAATACGGTGCTGAGCTTGTAGTTCAAGTACTGTCGTACGGTGTCTGTCGTGTCAAGAATTGTCAAGACTTGCCCAGCGAGAATTCGCCGATTTAAACTGAAATTCCACCGGCTTGCGGAAAGGTCGCTGGAGAAATTCACACGCTGGTACGAGACAATTTCTGAAGGCGTGCAGTCGTCATCATTATGCGGGAACAAGTCGAGATAATTAACAGATACGTAGTGTTCTTATGAGAACAAGTCGTGCTTTGGTTGAGGCACGATTTCGTTTCAGGGCAAAATTCCAATCGCGCGAAGAATCCTGCGGAAAGGTCGCTCAGAGAAGGAAAGTTGGCCCAGCGGCAAACTGCACAGTCGTAATTATGCGGCACAGGTCGGTACGATATGCAGATATAGTGTGTTCTCAGAGGAACAGGTCGTGCTTTGGTTGAGGCACGACACCTTCGCCCAAAGGCGGAAGATTCAGGCAAAAATTGTGTTTGTACAACGCGTTGTGGAACGCAGATACTAACGGAAGTCGTGAACCACGACCACGCTGATACCAGTTGTTCGGTTGTGAGGACTGAACCAGTCTCACAAGGGTGCAAGTAACACTTACAGGGGATATGGTACTAGGACCATAGGTTGATATCGGAATGCTTTGTATACTGTCGGATATTTCTTTATACTTAGATGAACTTTCACTGTTTGAAGTTACAAGACACCAGAGGTCAGTGCCAATGTGTAACTAATTCAAAAACTAGCATGAGAGCTTGTTCAGCTCTTTAAGTAGTAACATGTCGACTCGAATTCCCTCAGATCTCATCCGAATTCGACAGTCACAGTGCTCAGTCACTTCATGTTCACATATCCTATGACAGGCCTTGTCATTTGGCATTTGGGCTGCAGCTGCCAGTCATACAATGATCTCTGCTCTGAATTACTGAATGGTCATAGATCTGATGATGTGGCAAGAACTGGGGCTCTCCTGGTTTCCCTCCAGTTCTGTGTGGCTGTTTGAATATGAAATGGTTCCCACCATTTCTGGGATGATTTCCACCAATTCTCTCAACCTTCAAAACTCACTTTCGGGTCAGGCATTTCTGTCAGTCATTTCTGTCAGACCTCTCGTCATCTGGTCATATAAATGCCTGTCATTGGTGACTGTCATAGTACCCGTCACTCGCCATTCTGACACGTCGTCATTCTGTCTCGTGACTTACCCTAGCACAATAACTGCGTCGCCCTGGGAGTTTGTGGTTGGGCATGACCCTTGCAGAAGAAAGCATTATGACTCGCAAGGAATTGAGCGAGCCACTACCTCGGAGCCTTCCCAGGCAATGACTGCCCTGGAGCGGGAGATCGACTTCGCGAACGCGATCAATGAGGTTGACGAGGATATGGGGAGGAGTGTGGTGCTTGGGGAGCCACAGGAGTATGATGCGTGCCTGGCGTTGCGGGAGCTTCTGAGGGATACGGTGGCTTTTGGGAGGGTTGTGTACCACGAACAGCACACGGATGTGGTCTGGATTGGTGGCCCCATCGTGAAGCCAAAGGAAGGTGCAAAACAAGGGACGGCATGCTGGGTATATGGGCCGTGGCTTGTGGCGGATCCAGTGGGGAGTAAGATTCCGCGGAGGAGGGTGCTGTTCCGCGCTACGGCGTTGAACAGCAAGCTAAGTTTGCTAACACAAACCAGGGAATGGGAGGTGAAGCACTACGACAACATGAACGCGGAAGGAGGCTTTTTTGATGAGGCATACAATTCCTTTAAGCACGGTCTGGTGGAGGAGGGGGTGATTCGGGTGATGAAAAGTCTGCAGGCATATGGGAAGGGGCATGCGGAGACGTTGACCGGCGAGTTGAAGCCGCCGGTGACTGCAGCAGCAGCAGCAGCAGAAGCGGAGAAGAAGGAGAAGGAGAAGAATGAGAAGGCTGCAGCAGCGGAGAGGGAGAAGAAGAAGAAGGAGAACAAGGATAAGGAG
>LGRX02028639.1:0-24296 GCA_001247695.2 Cymbomonas tetramitiformis
CCATCAGGAGTGCTTAGGTGATATGTGAAAACCCTCATTTCCACGAATATGTGCACTCCACACGCGCCGAGTGGCGTAGAACGCCAAAACAGGCCCGCGACAGGCCGAAACAGGCAAAAAACCGCGATTTTCGGCCGATTTGAGCCCAAAAACAAAATTCCAAAATTTCAAATTGCGGTGACCATCAGGATTAATTACCGGACATCGGAAACCCATCAATTCCACGAATCGCTGCACTCCTCACCCGCGTAATGGAGTAGAACGCCAAATCAAGCTAAAAACAACGGTTTTTCGGCGATTTCACCCTGAAAAAATATTTTTTTGGGAAAATGAAAAAAAGTTGTATTTTTAAATTCCTGCGATTCCACAGCGATTACATTACATCATAGAAATATTCCATTATAGTTGTGACACATACTTAAGCCATTCTCACTCGTGCGACGGCTCATATGTTGGAGGTATATCAAATATGTACAGATGAAGCAATATGATTCAGCACACTTTCTGCCGTAGCACGATCCGAAACGCGGCACGTACATGTTGCTAAATAGCGAAGCGACCTGGGAAAAGGTTGAATTTCAACGGTAGCGGAGATAAACGACGAAAATAAGCTCACGATGTATCTTGAGTATTGTTGCAAGAGAATGCTATCTCGATCGAGATATTCTCTACGTGTGTGTGCGGTGTGTGTCGGTTGACATATACTTTATACCGCCACACACTCTTACATATAGGGCGGATACCCAAATTTTGGGGATATTTTTCATAGATGAATGAGTATACGCATATATGTATGTAAAGGCCTCGCATCGCAATGTGCGACTAAAAGCCGATGCGTTGCATCAGCACCCATACAAATACAACCGCGCATATTTCAACGACACGTGTAACTGGGGGAAAGTAAGTTAAGAGTGGGAGCTTTGATTTCATTGATCTTCGATGAATGTAAAATATAATGCAAAGTCCCATAACGAAAAGGGAAATCCATTGCATAAGGGGAGAATGTCAGTAAAACTATAAGAGCACCATGCCAAAGCATTCGGTTCTTGAAGCGACCTACAAAAGGGAATAAACAGAAGCTTTCAAAACCGAAGGGAACCCTATGGAGCTTAGGCAGGCTGTGGCTTAGGTCGACTGTATCCACTTTCAGTCGTGATGGAAACTTTCAGAAAAGCAGTGACTCATCGCAAGGCCAGCAATGGTACACACGAGAGACTAGACATCTTGAACCCATGTTCCACGACTGAAATACGATGGGAAGTTCACTAATTTTGATATACAAAGTTATTACCAGCTTACCTACTCTCCTCAGTGTCCAAAATCCCGACCAGACATTTAGCCATAAGGAGTTCGTCGTTCACCCAGCGGTGATATTTGTCAAAGAGCTTCGTCCCATCTTTACCAGCTGCAGCCATCAAGCTCTTACGGCCTCCAGGATGAAAGTCTAAGTACGGGGAAATGTTGTACACCTGCAAGGAGACTCACATGGCCAAAGTGAGCAAAGCCGTATTGTAGGAAATTCAACATGACCCTTCGGCTGAGTTCTGAAAAAGGCCTCCCGAGGCTTAAAGTCCGAGTTCGGCAAACGGCAACGTGAGACAAACTTGTCACGGATGATTGCTTCACGTCGGTTTCTGAGTGATCCTCATCAGCCGCATGTGGCATAACTTCCTGGCATGGGAGACTGCTTAGCTACGGGCAGGTGGAAAGATGATAATCAAGGCCCAGTTGCCCGGGGAGCTGAGATACCAGTAAAGACAGGAAAAGTTGCGGACACGTGCTGGATCAACCGAGTCTGCCGGGAACATGAAACCTCGAGGTTGCTCGCGCACGACGCACAAAGTGGAATCTCGTCGGAAGAGGTACTGGCATGGCTCTCCACTCTCTCACCTTGCCGCGCAGCACCATCCACGCATCCTCTGGAGTCTTGTGCTTCTTCACCTGCTTTCGAAGTTCATCACTCAGGTGCTGAGGTCGACGTCGACAGAAGCCTGCTTCGGGGAGAGGCGGGAAAATAGCAGGAGTGCCTTGGGGGAGCCGCCAAGGAAAGCGGCTGTTCAGGGCTTTCGATGAGATTTACAATGCATATCTATAATGCAGTTCCATCGAAGGCACGCAGGTGGAGTTCCAAGGACGAAGTTTTCGAAGGCTGCGGTACGAGAGCGTGCCTCTGCCATCGTTAATCTTCCCGGGCGCGCTCCCTTTAACCCTGTGTGGGGAGTTCCTCAACAGTCACTGCTTCTGAGCCAACACGTGTAACAGAGCAGTAATCTTGCAACAGAGAGCAATCAATAGATGATTCTTGCAACAGAGAACTGCTTGTAGTGTAGATGGGCAGATCCCATCCTGATGAGGAAGGTTGATTGTGAGAGTTGACACTCAATTTCAGGCATACGTTTTCACTCCCACCACATACCCTACCGAAAGGTTAACCTTTCAAACGCTGTGCACGGATTCCGTAACGAATAGTCACAAAAATATTGGAACAATGCTACCCACCTGCTAAGTCAGGGTGTGTCTGCGTCAGCCTCATCCACGCCATCTGACTGTATCCTGGTGCGAGAGGGGTCTGCAACACACCACACAACGGGCAACTCGGAAAAATCACTACACTCGAGATTCGTGAGGTCACTTAGTAGTCACAGCTGACAGGAGGCGATCGGAGTGGTATGAAGGAAGCGGCCATCAGCGCGCAAAAGAAGTTATCTGTGACACGGCGAAGTCGGACGCGGCCGCGGCCAAGCTATAAGTATCAAGGAAATCTCAATACACAACCAGCTGCGTTGTTTGACAAATCTATCACGACCGGGCTGTTAACTAGTTTCAGAAAGCTGGAGATCCTGCAGTGCGCATGACAGAGACAGTCACACCTTCTTGAATATTTCTTTGGTATCTGTTTGTCCAGTTTGTTGTGAAGCTGGTTTTACTGCGAGGGATGCCTGACTAGAAGCTATTTGTGCCGGTCCAGGAAAACTGAACTCCCCAGTATCCTCTGCCACATTGTCACCTGCACAGCGTTTTCAAGCATAGCCGTCAGAAAAAGAAACAACGGGACGACCTATCAGGCGGTTCCAAAGAGCTCTGAAAGTCGACAAGCGTAGAATGATGCACGATGGAGATACCAACCCGGAAACACTCAAGGTAACATTTATTTCAGGCCAACAACTCTCGGAAGAAAGCGATGTTGAAAAGGTGGATCGAATGTTACGCAACCTGCGCCATCTTTTTCGGTGACTGTAACAGTGGCAGGGGATCTTATCTCTGTAACAGTCGCCTTGGATAACAAACCGTCATTTTCTACGACGGTAGCTCTAGAAAGAAGACTGACACTTTCCGTGACCGTCGATCTCGAAAGAAGACTGCCGACTTCCTGATTTGAAGCATCGGGAGTTTTTGAACGAGGAGGAGGTGGTGGCATCAGGTGCGAATCTTGCGATTTTGCATCCATTTTTCTAGATAGCTTCGCTCGCTCTGGTTCTGATGAACACTTCAAAATTGCGAAAAGAACAATACGTATCAAGCCCTTCACTTGGCTGCTCCCAACATCAACACCCAACGCAACCTCCTTCGCCTGCTACCTTCCACATTTCTCGAGTTTGCTGACTCTTTGTCTTTCACCCAATCGCCAATCGTTATCGAATGGTCGCTTCTGCTCCATGTACCAAATTACCTTTATTTAGAACTTACTTGTTACTAGGCCAGTCGATTTAAAGATTTCCACCAGGCCTGCGATGTGATGTGACTATGACTGTCACTGTGACTGACTGTGTGACATTATTTGCGAAATTAATCGCCATCGTAATCGTCGTCGTTTTGCGATCGGACGGCACTGGCGCGACACGATTAATTAAGTATTAACGCGTAGAGTTTTTCAGTTTTGAGTTCAGAGTTTTATGGCTGCGAGTGCGACCAGAGGCGATTTACTGTATGGCGGATGGCGATGAGTCCGATTCTATGGATTGGTGTCACGTCACGTCACGGTGCGTCGGCGTCGGCGCGGCGTCGGCGTCGGCGACTGTCACCAGTTTATAGAATGAACTTTTTCCATTACAGTAGAAGTCGGGATATAAGAAAGTCGACCTATAAGAAAGCAGCCGCTGGGTTTTTGCCAAAAAATTAAGAAAAAGAAAATGAGCCAGCCGCTGGCGAAGTCACGGAGACCCACCCAAAAGTCCCCATATTAAGAAAGTACACACGCTGGAAGTATGAAATATTATGCATAGATTATGGCCATAAAGCATTGATTTAAGAAAGTCCGCGCTAGTTTTTTGAAAGTAAATAATGGAAACAGATTATATTATGCTCCTGCAACTATGTTTGTCCAGGTGTACAATAAGGCAAATATTGGGTACTCTGGAGAACTTATTTCTTGTAATGTTATTAATCAATGAAGTGGACACGGTAATTCAGCAAATATAACGATTTGCCTAGCACTGCAAGATAGTGCAGGGCATACACGCAGTACCAACATCAGTGTGCTAATGCTCCACGTCGTTGGAAACTGGCGCTGAGATAGTACACGTAATGTCGAGGCACAAGCGCTTCTGCGCAAGAAACTCGTCCCTGTTAAAAATATCATCTTGGAAAAACGACTTCAGCTCTCTTAACTCAGACATCAAACTCGCACTGAGATCATACACATGACCTTCTCTCCCAAGCAGCTTAGCCTTCTCGGCCTTAAACTCGGGTTCAGACAAAACATTTTTTTCGAACAGTGTCTTCAACTTTCTAAGCGCTATCTTTTTGGGCCCGTCCATTAGGGCTCTACAGTCAATAGTGCCACAAACGTTTCAAAAATCGATTGTTTAAGAAAACATTAAGAAAGCAGCCGCTGGGTTGCATACACATCGAAAGGCCAAGGGCCGTCGATTAAGAAAGTGCCACGCTAGCGATCCCGAAAAACGGACGACTGCTGTCAATCCAAGGCAGCCAGGGGGGCATTTTAAGAAACGCGACTACGCTGGCTGTCGTGCGATGGCCCTCTGGATTAAGAAAGCAGCGGCTGGCATTTTTGGCCTGCTTTCTTATATCCCGAATTCTACTGTAAGCCCTCCCCGACATGACGTAGATTCCCAATCGTAGGAAATATTCCTCCACATCAGAAATCGGAAAGACCGTGCGATTTTTCATCTGACCGGTGTGGTAAGCCTACTATCCTACCGTTGAGCGTTGACCCGGAAGGACCCTTTGAAACATGCGTCGGGCTGCTGTCCGCACATGAATTTTGGCAATTACTTTGCAAATTTCGCAACATGTATCACAACATTTTAAATATGTATTCACTGTGATATATGTGCGTCGTTTGACACTCGAAACGTAGCGAAAGAAGCCGTACTTCGCGTTTTAGGATGCTCGCCGGGAGTGAGTACCCTTGCGGTACTAAATGATTGCGTAGCGAGATGTACAGAGATGAGTCTCCGCCAAGTTTTCACGCAAAGTTAACTTAAGTTAACGTTGCGTGATAGCGCGTTTGGCGTTATTCCATCCGTATTCGCGGATGTGAGCAAGCCGCGAAGGGGTTCGCATTGCGGACTTCAAACGCGTTTTGGGCATCTGCGTTTCTGCGGATGCTCAAGACAGCGACTGAAACTAACTTCATTACATACTTATAAAGTGTTGGAGAGAGTTGCACGCTGTTCGAACACTCATAAGTTTGAGACTGCAAAACGTTTGTTCCATTTGTCCCGTTTATAGCGGTACAATGATGAAAACGTGCGGGGATCTTTACGCACGCGCTCATCATGTCCAATAAAAAAGTTCACTACGGAAAACACAATGAAAAGTATCATTACGAAGTTATAGGTCTTATAACTTCGGAATAATATCATAATCATAGGCTCACCGTAGCAGAAATATCAAGTTATTTCTTTGAAAGCGGTGCCTGGGACGCAACATCAGGCTGAAAAACAGAAAAGGCGAGAGTAGTTTCTCCGACGTGGCACGTAGATTTAGTCGGCAGAGAGTCGTCTCTCTCGAAAGCCGTCAAAAAAATCAGGCCTCCATTAGATCCAAGGATGCACAGAGCAAGGTCTGACCGAAAGTCGACGAAAGATGCTTCATGTCACGAGATGTCACGGCCAAACTATTCCGTCGACTCCAAAAACTCGGAAATGTTGGAGCGTGACATGGGGGTGACATGCAAGAGTCGGCGTCGACTTTCCGTCGACCTACGGTCGTCCGAGCCAATCAGCTTGCTGTGATCAAAAAACTGCCGACGCCGACTACAGTCGGGTAACCTGACACCAAACCATAGAATCACCCTGAGGCCCGTCGTTAGTCCTGGTTTGGGAACTTTGTCGCGATGTCGGCATGTCGTCGTGTCGTGTCGGATGTCGCTGTCGCGTGACCAGGACTAACGATGAAATTTTTGGGGAAAACCGACATCGCGACCGACATTCACCGTCTACGTGGCGTCCGACGTGGCGTCGTGGCATTGCATGCAAGCTTAAACGTGAATACAGTGAGAAAGTTGACCGTACCCCGTAAGTCGCTATCCAGCGGCTGTTGTGTTCGGTATACTAACGTATACCAAACACAGCATAACTATGCATATGAGTTCTCATAAGTGTTAGGAACAACATATTTTTTGCGCGAGCAAGATCCGTCCAGCATGCTGGACGGTTCTTGTGAGGGGGGGTAATGGACGTGATTCGAGCCAGCCATCTCGACTCACGCCCAGCAGGGACTCATATTGCACAGCATGAGCATATCACGCATATCATATGAGCATAGGAAACTAATTCTGAGCATCTGACAGTGCACTGTCACCTTTAGCGGAAACGCGAATGTCAACCGCGTCCACGTTTCCGCCGCGGGGCTCGAAGCGTGTGAATCAAATGACCAAATGAAACACAGATGCGCACATACAACAACATGAAATATATTTCAGATGTTGTTATTAGTATTTCTCACCCTTCCCTTCGGTAGGATACCGAAGGGAATGCCGTTTTGCGGATGGGTAATGCTACTGACGCTGGAATTTCGCACATCTTTTTACTTATACACGATTATATAAATCTGGGCACCTCGCGCGATCGAGCCTGCCCACCATCGCCTCAACCGGATTTACCGGTGAAATTTGTCCGTTCGACCTCATTCCGTTGACTTTTAATCCGTTGCTCAATCAATCTTTGGAAGCAATAGCCTATTTTATTTCGGTCGCAACATCCATTGTGTTTCATTTTCACGTGTTTAGTTGCACGCAATAAGTCGCAGCATGTCAGAGACAAAGCCCAATCAAGCCCAGAGAAAATTAGAGGAGATTGTAGCCTTGAAAGACATTCGGTATAATGTTGTAAAGCGCGTTGTGGATATCCACGATTTATTCGCCGCGTTGCGGCAGACCAAGCGCAACCAAGCCAGGGAGAACCTGCGCTACAGGCTACGTGAGAAAAGCGACGATTGCCCCACACTCAAACGTATTCTTATGGAGGGGCGTACTCATGTTTTCAGTACTGCGCCCTGTGTTGTGGCTTCCATCGACCTCATTCATCCACTTTTGGACGAATTTCAAGCGATGTTTCTCGCTTATAAAAAAAAGACGTTAGACTCACAGGTTTGTTTAAACAACCTTGCCTATTTTCGAGAATATTACTTGCCCACTATTTTATTGGAGTGTGGCCCTGGTGCTAGCGGCGCTCCTACAAGCGATTTCACGAATTCTCCTGGCGAAGCCGCTCCTCCCAATGCACAGCTTCCCACCGAAAATTTAGGTGCTACCCCTGCGTCTGTTCGTGATATTCCCGCGCCAGTCGATAGTACACGATTCCTACAAGAGAGTGATATTCCGATGGACCTTCGCGGAAGTGCTTTTTCACTTCTAGCAAAAGTTCGCCAAACTACAATACACATCTACGTTGGCTACATTTACAAATCAGAATTGGACATCTTTGTGGAAAGATTGGTTGTGCACACACCGCAGCTTTATACATCCAAAGGAATAAGTCGACTGCAAAACACCGCACTGAAACATGGGCTTGCAGGTGTTGGGATACACCATTTCGCACAGCAAAATATATGGGTCATGATAACGAGGACATTAAGCGTAACAATCAGACTACTTCTATGTGCAAGTGCCCAGCTAAGTTTTTGTGTACTCCTTGCAAACCTAAGGATCTCGAGGGCGTGAATATGCCTTGTGATTCTACTGATGAAGTTCTTTTCATTGAAACTTTCTTTCAACACAAGGGTCATCAACCAGGCAGTCGTACTGATCTGTGCTCTATGCCGATACTTCCCACTGTTCACGAGGAGCTCCTTCATATTTGTGGTCTCCACACCAAATCATATGTCAACATCAAAAAGTGCCTGCGAGCTTGGCTGAAAGAATCCTACTTTCCAACAGTTGGATTGCCTGACAACTTCATGTACGACACTCAAAACGATCGCCGCTTTATTCCAGATAGTGGCACTATTCGAAACGCTTTGGACACTGCTGCCAAGGAAGCGAGATATTCTTCTGTGGACCAGAAATCGTGCCTACTGTACCTGAGCAATTTCAACGTCACAAACCCCCCCAATTCTTTCTCAGAGTCGTGCGCAGTGAATTGGGTTTTCCGTGGGAGTGGCTTGCAACAATGTGCATACTCTTACGAGCACGCGTCCGATAGCTTACGGTGCAATATTATGGGGTTCTCTTCTGAGAACAAAATAATTTTGGACTCAACGCCCCCTATTTCTTTGACTGGATTTCTACCCGAAACCGTGGCGTCTCTCTCTCACGAAATCTTATCGCCCCTCCCTGCAACTCCTGGTGGCAGAGTGACACAAGCACAGGAGGAGCCGATGTCTCAACCCGATGAAACTGGATTTCCCTTGCTGCCTGAGACAGGGTTATTCTTTAACGAGCCCTCCATGGACGCGAGGTTGTCAACTCTTGATATGCGAGACGCATGGGACTTTGTCCTCAGACAAGACCCCCGATTTCAACAACACTACTCGTTCATGGTCACTGACCAACAAACCTTCCTCGCCAATCTTCGAGAAGAAACCCGCGAGCTCTGGCCACCCCTGCAGGCTTTCAAACAAAAGAAAATATTGTTTCTGCTCACCTGCCCTCCTGGGCAGCTTGAACCAGGAAATTGGAGGTTGTTCATATTTGATGGGCTGGTCACTCACAAAACATTTGTATTCGACCCACTAGGTCCTAGCAACATACCCTTAGAGGTCCTTCAAAGCTTGCAACATTTTTTTCTTCGAAGCCTTCCAAACTGCTCAGGAGTCATTCTGCCGTTCCACTTTCAAGTTCAAGCTGACAACTTCAATTGTGGCTTGTGGTGCTACGCACTTATTTACGCCATCGGCGTGGCTGTGCATACTTGCCCTGACTTAATGGAACACCTGGTGTGGTATATCCGAGGGTCGTGGTGCCCTACCGTGAACGTGCATGACTTCACTATCACCTTGCCAACTGACACTGACACCACTGGCACACCACACGCCTTGCGGAATTTTATGTTCATTACCTCCACCCGTTCCAATCTACAAACACTTCTGAGCAAGACATACCCTCGTGTGGTTTGCTTCAAGTGTACCCGTTCCAATTTCTGTCAAGCACCAACCTGTATCTCTTGCTCCGAGCCCTTTGTCCTTCACACCACACGTGGCAGCTCCAACCCCCCCCCACCACCCACTACCACCGCCCAACCTCCTCCCCACCGCCCAACCTCCTCCTGCCACCGCTCCAACCCTTCTCCCCACCTCAACCTCCTCCAACCACCGCTCAACCTCCCAAACCGACCGGCTCAAGCCACCGCTCAACCTCCTCCAACCACCGCTCAACCTCCTTCGCCCCACCGCTCAAGCCACCGCTCAACCTCCTCCGGCCCCACCGGCTCAAGCCACCGCTCAACCTCCTCCAACCACCGCTCAACCTCCTCCAGCCACCGCTCCCACCGCTCCCTCCTCCTCCAGCCACCGCCCAGCCTATCCCAGAAAAACTTCTGGAAGCACGTGATATTCTCCTTCGACGGGGTGTCAAGCCGCTGGTGTCTTCAACTATGATATTGGTTATGACACGCTTCCACCGGCGTATGCTGAAACGGTTCGGGGATATCGTAGGTATGGACGCGACATACAAGACCAATATGTGGGGTATTTCTCTATATCTATTGACTGTTATCAACGCCCAAGGTAAAAGTCAAGTGGCGGGATATTTCCTACCAGCGTCTGAGACAACCAACTCGCTGGTCGAGGTCTTGCTGCACGTACGTCAAGTGGTACCTACGTGGGACCCAAAGGTGTTCTTGGTCGATAAGGACGACGCCGAGATAAACGCGGTAAACTCAGTATTCCCTACTGCCAGAGTTATTTTATGTGACTTTCACGTGAAGCAAGCTTGGGACAGGTGGCTAAAGACGTCCTCACACGGTGTATCCTCAGCAGACCAAAAGGCTATATACCGTATGTTATCTAGTATCTCACTGGCGCCTACTCAGGCGACTATGCGGGCACGTATCAAACAACTGGAAGACCTCTCTGCATACACGTCAAACCCAGACTTGCAACGGTATGTCACCCACACCCACAGGACACTAGTAGGACACTGTGATAGCTTCAACTCAGGTGAAGGTGGGGAAGTTGTCAATTTTTAGTTTCACACACCTTGAGACCGCGTATGAGGTTAGGGTGGCAGTTGAGCACAAGAACAAGTACACTTAGGCAGGTTGGGGATACTGTGACAGCTTCAACTGAAGGTGGGGAAGTTGTCAATTTTTAATTTCACACACCTTGAGACCGCGTATGAGGTTAGGGTGGCAGTTGAGCACAAGAACAAGTACACTTAGGCAGGTTGGGGACACTGTGATAGCTTGAACTGAAGGTGGGGAAGTTGTCAATTTTTAATTTCACACACCTTGAGACCGCGTATGAGGTTAGGGTGGCAGTTGAGCACAAGAACAAGTACACTTAGGCAGGTTGGGGACACTGTGATAGCTTGAACTGAAGGTGGGGAAGTTGTCAATTTTTAATTTCACACACCTTGAGACCGCGTATGAGGTTAGGGTGGCAGTTGAGCACAAGAACAAGTACACTTAGGCAGGTTGGGGACACTGTGATAGCTTGAACTGAAGGTGGGGAAGTTGTCAATTTTTAGTTTCACACACCTTGAGACCGCGTATGAGGTTAGGGTGGCAGTTGAGCACAAGAACAAGTACACTTAGGCAGGTTGGGGATACTGTGACAACTTCAACTGAAGGTGGGGAACTTGTCAATTTTTAATTTCACACACCTTGAGACCGCGTATGAGGTTAGGGTGCCCTACCATTTTAGAAAACGTTAGTACGTGCACTAACGATATACTAACGACACACTAACTGTATAAGAGTACGGCGCGTTAGTGTGCTTGTACATACACTAATAGCACGCTAACTGCGTCGTTAAGGTACCGTTAGGGCACGCATTCTGTGCAACATACCTTAACGGTACCTTAACGACACACTAACTAAGTCGGTTAACGCGTGGTTAGAACATTAACTGCCACACTAACAGGCACACTAACCCACACACTAACGACACACTAACTTTGAGCATTAACGGATGGTTAGTATACAGATAGTGTGTCGTTAGGATATCGTTAATATACCACTAACACTACACTAACGACACACTAACGACACACTAACGACACACTAACTTTGAGCATTAACGGATGGTTAGTATACAGATAGTGTGTCGTTAGGATATCGTTAATATACCACTAACACTACACTAACAGCACACTAACGTTGTTGTAACACCTTGTGCACACTAACGACCGGTTAGTGTGCACATAATCTAGTGTTAGTGTTCAGATAGTGTATCATACCATTGTGCTATCCCATTCTAAAAGCATACGCGCGTTCACTTGCTACACACGTACACACTATTGAAGATGTAAGCACAAACACGAATGTTGTGTGTGTGCATGATAGATGCACACACACCATACAAGCTTGCATAATTTCATATGTGGCGGGGTGTGTACAAATGTGCATTCATGTTGTGTGTGGCAAAATGATGCTTTCAAGAACACAATTCTTTCGCTAGAATGCGCAAATGCAATATGTGTATACACAAAGTATGCATGACAATGAATAGAAGACAAAATAAGAACGTTATATCCATCATTCAACTATATTTACATTGCTTTCTAAACACTAATATGTTTGCGAGTTGTTGATCACAATTCTCTAAAAGAAAAGTTCAACAAAACGCGCGATCTTGCGAATATCAGCCTAATCTACTCTACAAACAAAAGTCAACATATCACAAGTGCAAGCAAGGATGATCAAACTTCTCTACTCTACTCTACTCTACTCTACTCTGCTCTACTCTAGAAAGAAAAGAAATCGTTCCAATGTACCTGCGTTTGAAAAACCCAGCCCACACAAGGAGTCTCAATAAGTATGATCAAAACGCGTTGAAGAGAAACTAAAGACAGATCATGTAAAACAATTTGAGAGAACCATACCAATGAAAGATTCGAAGAGCTCGAATCGCTCGAAGAGCTCAAAGACTAGAAGAACTAAAGAACAACTTCATTTCTGCGCGCAAAAGAAAAACAAGTTAGCAAGTAACCACAAGAAAATAATAAATTCAGCGGGGTGAGTCGGATTCGAACCAACTTGTCCTAGTCCATTGGACTAGGAACCAAGAAACCAATTTCTCTTTTTGACACCCCTACGCACTTGGCTAAAGACCAAGACGCGCAGCAAAACAATCGTGGCTACACATGAAAACATCCTCGCAAGCATAAAGTTACGGTAGAAATAAAAAATACATGAGCGAGAGCGAGTACGCACTTGAAACAAGGTCAAGCACAGCAGCAGCAGCAGCTGCACACGACTGCTACAGACTGTTCACTGTCTCAGTGTGTAGACACCGAAGTGTAGAAGGTGTTGAAATAATTCAAAACCACAAACGGATACCTCGTCATGTCATGTCAGTCGGTCGGTGCGGTGTTGACCACTACAGTACAGTGACACAGTGTCACAGTACTGACTACAGTGGACACCACATCCACTGCCATGCCACTGTCGATCCTCGATGTCGATGTCGTGTGTCACTCGACTGTCTCAGGCGTCATCGTCAGTGTCACTGTGACTTCATATGGCATGGGATGACATTGCATTTTTTGTCGGTCATATACGTCATTTTATTTGATCGTAGCGCAGTTGTACATGGTGAGTGGGCAGTCGCCTTGGGGATCCGCCCGCGTGGGTTCGAATCCTGCCGTCGGGTAATTTTTATCTCGCGATTCGAGTTTTTAGAGAATATTCCATTGTTAGTACGCTAACAGGACGCTAACGGCAGGCCTTAGCGCACTAATGTTGCCCTAACTGAACACTAACAGAAGGAATCTTTTAGGGAATATGCCATTGTGCGTTAGTGCATGCCACCTAATGCCTCCTTAACGACGTCAATAGGGCGCCATTTAGTGTCTTGTTGCATGTAATGCGCTAACTCAGCGCTGAGTTAGCGCATTACATGCAACAAGACACTAAATGGCGCCCTATTGACGTCGTTAAGGAGGCATTAGGTGGCATGCACTAACGCACAATGGCATATTCCCTAAAAGATTCCTTCTGTTAGTGTTCAGTTAGGGCAACGTTAGTGCGCTAAGGCCTGCCGTTAGCGTCCTGTTAGCGTACTAACAATGGAATATTCCCTAAAAGATTCTTTCCGTTAGTGTTAAGTTAGGGCAACATTAGTGCGCTAAGGCATGCCGTTAGCGTCCTGTTAGCGTACTAACAATGGAATATTCCCGAAAAGATCCCTTCTGTTAAACTCACACTAACAACGCAGAATACAGTAAACACTCGATTTTAAGAAAACAGGACTTTTTGGTCAGCCTAGCCTGTTCCCGAAGGTTTCCGGTTGGGTCATGAATATGAGGGGAGCACAAAGAAGCTTCGAGTATCCGAGTGGGCGGCAACCACGGTGACGACGATATATGACGGGTGAGTCATGCCTTTATCCATATACCTCGTGATATGCATGTCTCTCAAGAAACCAGTGAAACACGTTATTAGTGCCCTATGTCGATACGGTAGTGTACACTTAGTGCGATATTCGGTAACTAACAGTACACTACTAACGTGGCAGCTACTTTACTTAATTAATGCACTATGTTCCAGCTAACTGCGTATCAAAAATGGTGGCGGTATGCCGGCACAGCCGCATTACAAACATTCTGCGGGTGGAGATCGCGGGACGGTTGTACACCTTATTGAAAGTCAACTGGCAAAGCCAACCGAAGAACAAATCAAGGCCTATCGTAGGAGGAACTCGATTCTCGGGCCGGACGATTTGACTAAGACGGTGTACACCTTCAACCCGCACCGTGACCCAACGGCTTTTGAGAAGAACTCCGAGCATTTCATCTTAGCCAACAAAGTTGAACAGCAGGTCGTCGTTATACGTACCACATCCGTGCATGGAGATCGCGGTCATTCTTGACCCCACGGCTGACTTTTTTGAATGCCTAAAGCCACCACTTGACTACGACGACGACTAGGACGACAATGAGGACTGAACTCATGTTTCGGTCGACGGGATTCTAGGCCGTGGACAGTCCCTCGGCATCTTGCGTCGTGTGGTTTAGTGGAACACCCGGCATGTGCAGTGGTTGCGTAGTTTACGCACGTATACCGTGGTTAGTACACGTTTAACATGTTAGATAATATATGTTTAACACATTAACGTCTGATTGGTCTAGTGTACTAACGACATACTAACGACATGCTAACGTAGCACATTCCCAAAGGAGCTCAGCCATATCAGCTTCTTCAAACAACGTCATACCCCCTTAACCAATGTCCAGTTCGCCATCCAATCACCTTAGATCATCACTGAAGTGCATTTGGACACCATCCATGACCCACTACGCACCACGCCACGAGTCCACCAACTCCCACACTTAAGGAGAGTGGGAGTTAGTACGCCGTTAACACGCTAACGTGTGATTGGTCTAGTGTACTAACGACATACTAACGACATGCTAACGTAGCACATTCCCAAAGGAATTTAGCCCCAATATCGGCTTCTTCAAACATCATCATACCCCCTTAACCAATGTCCAGTTCGCCATCCAATCGCCTTAGAACATCATTGAAGTGCATTTGAACCCCATCCATGACCCACTACGCACCACGCCACGAGTCCACCAACTCCCACACTTAAGAAGAGTGGGAGTTAGTACGCCGTTAACACGCTAACGTGTGATTGGTCTAGTGTACTAACGACATACTAACGACATGCTAACGTAACACATTCCCAAAGGAATTTAGCCCCAATATCGGCTTCTTCAAACAGAGTCATATCCCCTTAACCAATGTCCAGTTCGCCATCCGATCGCCTTAGAACATCATTGAAGTGCATTTGGACCCCATCCATGACCCACTACCCACCACACCACGAGTCCACCAACTCCCACACTTAAGGAGAGTGGAAGTTAGTACGCCGTTAACACGCTAACGTGTGATTGGTCTAGTGTACTAACAACATACTAACGACATGCTAACATAACACATTCCCAAAGGAATTCAGCCCAAATATCGGCTTCTTCAAACAGAGTCATATCCCCTTAACCAATGTCCAGTTCGCCATCCAATCGCCTTAGAACATCATTGAAGTGCATTTGGACCCCATCCATGACCCACTACGCACCACACCACGAATCCACCAACTCCCACATTCAATCATGCTAACGCACATTATGAACTAACGCATTGCGTTAGTGCGTCGTTAGTACGCGTACTAAAAGTACGCGGCGTTAGTATGCGCTAGTATGACGTTAAGGCACACTAACTCACCGTTAGTGTACGTACTAACGTTTTCTAAAATGGTAGGGGTGGACGTGTGTGAGTTTGCAGGTGGTGGAGCAATGAGTGGAAGACATGTCTAAAGATGTGGTGCATGGCGTATCGAACTGACTCGTACACACGTGACCTGAAGACTAACAACTTCACCGAGTCACTTAACCGTGTTATCAAAGATCTCTTGAATTTACGTCTGGACATACGCTTGGACTCACTTCTCCTGTATATGATCGAAGTTGTGGCTCCAGAGCTTGAAGGCAAACACCAATACGACCAAGCTTGTCAAAATATTGACATATCCAGGGTCAAGGCAGCTCGGACATATAATCCTGAGATTCTACCCTTCCTCAACCGACGACCTTTCAAAGTTCAGCAAGCTTTGAATCGGAGATATTGTTCGGCTTTGGACATGTCGAAGAATAACATCAAGGTTTCCGGGGAGGGTACATGTCTTGTGCCCAAGTCTGACAGAACTCTTCGAGTCGAGTACCAACTATATGTGGAGGGGCTGAAGGGTACCGCCGAGGACACCATCTCCCTGACCTTTGACTCGTGGTTGACTAATCACACGACATGGAACCTCCACGTCTACACAGTGAACACCTCTCTCGGGCTATGTTCTTGCCCCGACCGTGTGGTTTGTGGCTACATATGCAAGCACCTATATGCTTGCTTGATGAAGGAGGAGAAAACCATGAACCATCTCCCGGAAAATTTATTATCAGCACCCATTTTAACCTTGGACCTTGAGGCCCTCGTACAACAAACAACTGAGCGCCCACAGGGGGAACATTCATTTTTTGCTGAGAGGGACACGACTGATGGGAACGACCTTCTACCTGAGGAAACGTGGGGAGATGAGGGTGTTCGCAAAGCAAATCAACACCGCCTGCCACAATTGCAGTCAGGCTTCCGTAAATGAAGTGCACAGTGCTATGGAGGCCTGCTTTTTGCGGCTGGCGGCTTTGAAAGAGGCCAACGGGGGCGATGTGAACTTTGGTGCCCGCGACTTTAGACCCAGACGCGCTGGCCGACATGCTAAACGGCGAGAGACGAACTCCGGTACCAAGACCAACAAACGTCGATCAACGGACCCCGACTTTCAGCGCAAGAAGGGTCCTGGCCGTCCCAAGAACCCCAAAGGTTCTGGGCTAGCTCATTCCGCTCGGGCTCATTATGGCAAGAGGAAGGTGACAAATACACAAAGGGAAGAGTTCAATGCGAAGCAAGCTAGAAATGAATGAAGTAGGATAAAGATAAATGTTCAGTGAATTGCGAGCTCGCAAATGTAAAGTTGTAACTATGTGTCGCATGTGGTCTGTATGCTAATCTTGCTAGTATGCTAACATATCACCGGCCGTACCACCCATTTATCTATCTCTTGTATGCTTGACCCGACACTTGCAAACTCCGCTTTTCCACGGGAGACGGGATCACTAGGAGCCTTGCCAGGAGGCTTGCGCTGGGAGTCGTATGCTGCGATGCGGCTCATGAGCGACCTCATGTACTCTTTCGATCCCCAAGTTGCTAGGAACTCTCGGCTTGCAGTGGGATTAACACCACCGATAGGACACGTACCCTCAGGCGTGACCCACTTCCTGCAAATGCATAATATTATCTAGAGTTAGTGTAAAGAGGAGGTGTAGTGTTACAGCATATACAAGGAGCACATAGCAGGAGGGCTTGAAATTTGTTGGGAACATACGTGTCGATGTGGAAGCCGTCGTACGGTCCGCCTTTGTAGTATGTATTCATGCGGTTCTTCGCCTCTTGCGGAGTGAGGAGATGAAGTTCTTCGTCGTAGTGCGTCCCACGCGCCTTGCCCGTCTGACACCATACAGTACGGTTACACACACTAGACTTGTAGGGTGTCATATCTGCCACGGAAACCACAAAGAACCCAGTGAGGTGAATACGTCTACAACGAGTAACACTTAAGCAAAGTCACTCATACCAACCTGCCTGACGAGCTGCCGTATCATGCATCTGAAAAAGGGCGTTGCGGTCTGGGTCCACGAGTGCTACCCGTCCGTAAGGGATGAGGTCTTCGATCGCCCCCATATAGGTCACCAACCCTCGTAAAAACATGATCGAGCAAACCTTGCCGGCGTTCTCGAAAGGGTCAATGTCTCTGTAAGGCGGGCAAAGTCAAGTTAAGCGGGGTAAGAGTGTTATGCAAACACTAGGAAACTAGGAAGGCCAGGGAGCGGGGTGCACCTGCACTTTAAAGCTTGGCAGACATGGAAGTTTCCAAGCTCGTCGAACTCTGGCGATGTCATGAGTACGTCGTATATGCTCATCTCTTTCCAGAAAGTGTTTGTCGGGTCCCTCATCGACTTCCAAACTCTCCGTATCCACGCACTAGGATTCCCTACCATGGTGATCTGCGGGATTTAAACACGAAGAGGATAACTATACGAAGATTAGTAAAGGTTAGTTGCCACCGAGATGAATACACATAGTGAAAGGGACACATACCGTAGCGCTCAAGGGACTTTTTATGGAGTGGTCGGTGTTGTCTTGCAACAACTCGGTTTCGGGAACATTCTTCAAGAGCATGTTCTTACTGCTGAGAGCCGCAACGAAGTTTGAGGTGTACTGGCGTGTGGAGTAGTTCGCAAACTCCGGGGTGGCGATGACCAAAGCCAAATCCTGCTCTTGAGGACAGAGCAGAAACCGTACGTCGGGGTGATGATCACGCAGCAGGAAATACTTCTTCAACTCCTTGTGATACACCTCACGGTTGGGGTCCTCAATGAATACGATGCCGGCCATCCCGAAATCGAACCGTGTTTCCCACACCTGAAAAATAATAGCTTGTCACTTTCAGGGTATACATGTTAGGCAAAGAATATGTATGCAAGTTGTCACCTGATCTCCAGACCGTTGCTCCCAATAAAGAGCTTTGCCTACGCGGTACACACGATGTTGCACCTGTGACACTCCAAATACGAAAGTTAGCAAAGAGGCGGTTTCATCGTGAAATAAAGAATAACACGATACATAGGTATACATACATACCTTACGGAAGGCTGCACCACTTGCTTCACACACTACTAAGGATCGTTTCAACTCCGACATGGTTTCGGAGGAGCCTGCTGAGGTGCTGGAAGTGGCTTTGGTTTGATGGGTTTGCGGGTGCCCTTTGGAATTGCGGCGCACTCAGCTTTCCAAGCTGCTACTGCACTAGCATTAGCTGCTTGACGCTGAACGATCTCCGCTTTCTTGGCTGCTTTCTTGGCTGCTTCAGCTTCTTTGAACTCTACTGACTCAGTCTCTACAGTGCGCTTTTGTGCTTTTGACACCTTGTGTGGGATGTCTACCAGTGGTTTGTGGCACCAGCATGTTTCTTTCTTCCCTGACAATGTGTACTCATCCTTGGGCTCGTTACAATTCATGAGACAGATCGGTTGATGCACTTTCGCCCTAGCATCTTTTTCACTAGCCACTTCTTCACCTAGCCGTTCGTGAAAGAAGCTCTGCACCAGCATACTGCCGAAGTTCTCGCAGTGTTGCAAAATAGTTTTGAAGCTGCGAAGGTAAGCTTCGACGTTGGGTCCCTCCGGCATACTGCACAAGAAAGGAAATGTAAACGCGCAAGATAAGAAACGTACACAAGGCTTTCACTTAAATTGATTATTATGCATTGCAGATATATAGGAGTATTGTACCTAACAACAAAGTAAAGGGAGAAAACCTAAGCTTTTTTAGCATAAAAGGCATTCAGTTGCTTGAGATGTGCTATAGCCATGCGTCGTAGGACCCGCTGATGAGGCTCGGAAACCGCTGGGGAAACCGCTGGAGCCGATCCATCAAGTGGTGGAATCTGACTCTCAGCCAACTTTACAATTTCCTCAACGGTCATTTGAGCCAAAGCACGCGGTCGCTCGGGCACTAGAAGAGGCTCGGGCTCAGTAGAATGATCGTGCGAGGAGGAATCCTCGGAGAGCTCCAATAACTCGGGCATCTCGTTCTCGGATTCCGTGCACGGTTCGGGGGGGGGGACGGAGCTTTGGGTCCAAAGCCCCCAGTGGAAATGCGAGCCCTCTTTAAGGTTCGCGGCATAGTAACCTGCGTGTACCACAGGGCACACCACCCAAGGGGGTTCGAGGTGGGTATATGTACCCTTGGGTGCCCTAGAGGAGGGCCCGCTTGAAAGTGGAACAAGGGAAAATTTTTGTGGGAGCCTCTCTACAGGCCATGTACGACAGTGCACACCACCCATTGAAAGTGGGACAAGGGGAAATTTTCATTCTGTAGATTATCACAGTGCAATATCTAGTGCAATATTTGTGTGTGGGTTCGGGGTGGGTAATAGAGTTTCGAACCTATAGAAGGTGCACTAAAATGGTTCTGGGTATGGACGTTTCGAAAGACGTGTACGTTTCGAAATCGGTTGGGTAGCTGCACGTGTTTTACGTGGCTCGACCCTGTCGAGGACACGTGTCTTACGAGGTTGTTGATCAAGTGATGGAGCTGGTGGTGGAGCTGGTGGTGTAGCGGGAGGTGGTGGTGGTGGAGGGGTAGGAGGAAGGAAGAGTTGCTTCCCAGGCAATGGGGGGTGCAAAAACGACAGATCGTCGTTAATCATTTCAAGTTCAGACGGCGTGAGAGATGACTGTGAAAAAGGAGAACTTTCTTGCATGCTTGTATACCTGTATACACGGTCTTGAAGGTGTCTTGAATAGCCTGAACAATAATAAACCGTGAATAATGTAAGCATAGTACAATCTAGGGCAACACTAGAAGGTTGTTGGAACAGATCAAGATATTCAGCTGAAAGTGGGGTAGCTGTCAATTTTAATTTTACACAGGAGTAGACCGCGTAGGAGTATGGGGTGGCAGCTAAGCACCTTACTTAGGACAATAAAGCAGGCTGGGGACACTACAACAAGTTCAGCTGAAAGTGGGGTAGCTGTCAATTTTAATTTTACACAGGAGTAGACCGCGTAGGAGTATGGGGTGGCAGCTAAGCACCTTACTTAGGACAATAAAGCAGGCTGGGGACACTACAACAAGTTCAGCTGAAAGTGGGGTAGCTTTCAATTTTAATTTTACACAAGGAGTAGACCGCGTAGGAGTATGGGGTGGCAGCTAAGCACCTTACTTAGGACAATAAAGCAGGCTGGGGACACTACAACAAGTTCAGCTGAAAGTGGGGTAGCTGTCAATTTTAATTTTACACAGGAGTAGACCGCGTAGGAGTATGGGGTGGCAGCTAAGCACCTTACTTAGGACAATAAAGCAGGCTGGGGACACTACAACAAGTTCAGCTGAAAGTGGGGTAGCTGTCAATTTTAATTTTACACAGGAGTAGACCGCGTAGGAGTATGGGGTGGCAGCTAAGCACCTTACTTAGGACAATAAAGCAGGCTGGGGACACTACAACAAGTTCAGCTGAAAGTGGGGTAGCTTTCAATTTTAATTTTACACAAGGAGTAGACCGCGTAGGAGTATGGGGTGGCAGCTAAGCACCTTACTTAGGACAATAAAGCAGGCTGGGGACACTACAACAAGTTCAGCTGAAAGTGGGGTAGCTGTCAATTTTAATTTTACACAGGAGTAGCCCGCGTAGGAGTATGGGGTGGCAGCTAAGCACCTTACTCAGGACCTAAGCACCTTACTCAGGACCAATAAAGCAGGCTAGGTCATTCAAGTTCAAATACAATTCAGTAGACTTACAATAGTAGACTTACAATACAGTTAGCTTCAACAAAATTGTATATGCTAAGGCAAAGCTATGCTGTATGGTTGCGGAAGGCTTGGAAAGAAATGAAGTAAAGTACTGGGGACGATTATACGTCCCCACTTTTTGAATTCCTCCGCAAAGAGAAGCAAATCTGGGCCAGAATAAACGACGACGTACCCGTGAGGGGACTTTGCCGTGTTGTCCTTGATTGGGCTGATGAACTTCTGTCCTTCGAACAGGCGACAGTAGGCACACTCATCGATCAAATTGAACCATTTATAACCAACAGCCGCCTTCAAAATACAAATAAACGCAGTCACTTTGTTTGCTCTATAGGCTTTTAGCAAGCGCTCGAAAGCGAAGCCATTGGCGCTCATTCCGTTGTACATGCCACCTGGAGGGTTCATAAAAACCCTCCCATACAAGTCTAGCAAGAAACCATTTTCTTGGCGTGTATAAAAACGCCTTGCTCGAATGATGAGGTTTGCAAGGTGCTCTGAAAAAGGGTCTAAGTCAATTGATTTGAGTACCTTATGAGATGAGGCAACCAATTCTCCAGGGGAAAACCACCTGTCGGACTGCGAGGAAAGAAACAGATCCCATGGCGCATCCTCAGTAGCTGTAGTTGTTGTCGCGACTGTGTTAACATGAAGAAGGGAAGAAGAGGCATCTGAAGCTGGGTCTGAATTACGAAGAGAATGCGAAGCTTCAAGTGAAGCAGAGCGCGCGCGAATTCTTGTGAAACCTATGGCAGCTGTTTTAATAATCTTGATTGAGACTTGCAACCCTGCTTCTTTCGCTGTGGAACATGCGAGTTCCCAAACCGCGCTTCTGCTCAGGCGCATAACAGGAGTAAGCGCCTCAAGATGCGATATATGGGTAGGAAGCTGAGGTGCTGACGTCTGAGCTAAATCCATGAAAACATGGGCGCCAAGCACATACTTCTGTGCTTGGCGACCAGAAAAAAGCAAACCCAAATCTGATCCTCGAACGTTGACATACTCATATATACTTGTAATCTGTCTGTCACCTCCTTCAGGCTCGACGATATTCAAGGGCAAGTGAAATGTAGCGATTGCAAAAAGCGCGAAGCATATAGAAGACAGGGAGGTGACTGAAAGGCGCTTTTCGATTGCGCCAGGGGAGCGCTCAAGCATGATTCCCGTTTGCAGGTTGTCGTTCGCAGGGAGTTCTCGAAGAGTCTTCCTAACTTCAGATCTCAATAGAGTCACTTTTTTGGGCACAGGCATATTGACAGAAAAAACAGTTCGCCTTATAAGGCGAACGAGCTTACCGGTGAGGCTCACGGTCAAACTTGCACAGCGGCGTTTGTTTAAAATTTTGTCACTCGCGAACCTGATTCACAGATTTTGCGTCACGAGCGTGTCGTCGGCTACGAGTGACGAGTGACTTGCGACGGTAAATCCGGTTGAGACGATGGTGGGCAGGCTCGATCGCGCGAGGTGCCCAGATTTATATAATCGTGTATAAGTAAAAAGATGTGCGAAATTCCAGCGTCAGTAGCATTACCCTTTGCGGATGCGGTTTCCCGCTTCCGCCACACGAAGCGGAGAATCTGGAATCTGCTTCCAGTCACCGAATCTGTGCGGGGATGCTTCCTAACGTTCATAATACCTTCTAGTAAAAATTATTTCCATCTAATATATCGCGATTAATTGTTAATCTCCTCACTAATCTACCCTGCTGCACTAGGGTTTCACAGTGTAAACTCGGTCAAGTCGCTTGTCGCGTTGCCTACGTGGTCATGTCTTTTTGCCGACGTGGAACCGAAAAACCGACATGCCCGACATGCGCGACATTAAATGCCTGTGCGCCCTTAAAAAATTTTTGATCTAACGATAGATTTTAAATTAACGCGACATAGGACGACAAAAAGGAGACAAAATGGGTCGACATGATCTTTTTGGGGCCGACATGATCTTTCGTTTTCGAAGACATGCAGAGATAGTGTCGGCCCCAAAAAGATCATGTCGACCCTGTCGCATGTCGGCATGTCGCTTTTCAGAATTTTTCAACCAATCAAATCGCCGTGATCAAAAACGCGACAGACCGACATGTCGTCGAAATTCCCAAACCAGGACTAACGACGGGCCTGACCTGGAGCGGAGTGGAGACAGAGGTGGAGCAGCGGTATCGGTATAGGCGCCTGGTGGGCCGCCCCGGAGAGCCGGGGGGGTCGCCGCGCCGGGGCGCGGGCGAGGCAGGGGAGCTGGGACACGGACACGTCATTAGCATTTATGCTCCTCATGATATTTTTATATAAATATTATTGAATATTATTTTTAAATATTTTAAATATTTTAAATATTTTCATATTTTCATATTTTACTTTTCCTGTATTAACTTATATAAGCGACGACTTGACAAGAACCCTTGCCCGCAGACGTGTCATCCGACTTGGACCAACCAGAGTACTCCATTTTTAGCGACGCAAGACAAGTTTGGTACGCGCGCTCCGCCATCGTCGATGGGTCATACAACGCGATCTAGGATCTTAGGATTCGTAGCATCAAGCATACATGGCATGGCATTGGCGCATTGGGCCATTGGCATGCCGCATGGCAATGGCACGAGGCAAGGCATACGATAGGCATAGGCACCGACAAGCGACATGTGTCACGGTTGGCCGGGCACTATGTCACATTTTCAGGCTATAAAAATGATATATGAATAATATAGGGGGTACGTGAACGTACAGGTGGGGAAAAAATAAACCCCCCCCTGAGTATCCATCATCCGCATCATCATCATGTGAAGAGTGAGAGACCCGCGACAAATAGAGGCGGCCA